>SNQJ01S0014256.1:0-10669 GCA_010110895.2 Picea sitchensis
GGGCTCAGAGGGCTAGGACATCCATTGATGTCCTAGGGCTAGGCGTTACTAGTCGGCAGGGAGGTTGGTTTTGGGGTGTCCTAAAGAGCAGCATCAGGTTCAAGTGAAGGGAGCAAGAAGGGGGCAAGCTGCGGATAGCATCAGAGTGAGGTATGTAAATTCAAATTCATGGATTGTTTACTTAAATTTATTACTTATTACCAAATTCTACTTGCGTAAGTGTTAGCGTAAGTGTTGAGAAAATTTGAAAATTTTGAAAAGTTTACTTCTTTGTAAAGCTTATAGAAATTTAAACGTTAATTTAATTCCGGTCATTACATTAATCAACATGAGTAAGCAGTAAAGTCGTATGAGGTTAAATGAATTCAAAAAATGTATACAATCTAGAATGATGATTTACCTCACCGGTAACAACCCTGGAGTTGGTTTGCATGTCATATATGTCCACGACATTTAGTGTGAATATGAATTTATTTATAGTGCCAGAATTTTTCATCTGATACACAGAGAGAAGGTTGAAGGAAAGTTTGGGAACATGCAACACATTCTCGTATCTTTCGTTAGTGAGTTCAATCCTTCCTTTGCCAATGACTTCGACAAAAGAGTTGTCCCCCATGAGAATAGGGTGAACTTTTCATGCATCCAATGAAGAATATACTGCTTTTGAGGCATCCATGTGATGTGATGCTCCTAAATCTATGATCCAAGCATCAAGAGAGGAGTTGATGGAAATGAAGGCATGGCTAGAATTGTCTTTCTTAGGATTCAAATCTTCTGGCTTCTTCTTCTTGGAACCCTCGGGGATGCGATATACAAGGTTATTTTTTTGAAGTAGTTGAGTCATTAGATCTATTTTTTTTTGCATGCATGTGGATTCTGGATGGAATCCTTTGTGACAGTGCGTGCATTTCTCCCCTTTTCTTCCCTTTTCCCCTTTGGATCCGAAGGCATCGGTGAAGGGTTTTGTGTACCCTTCCTTATTCAGATGTGAATGAGCTTTCCTTTTTTATTTATATTTATATTTTTTATATTTATGGCTGCCATTTTTCACAGTGAGTGCATGCACATTTGTGCCTTTGATTTTTCCCATGTTGATGAGCTTGGTTTGCTCTTGTGTCGGGGATTCGATAAAGTCCTTAAGAGAAGGAATCTTCCAGGTGGCTCTAGAGGTGAATATGACAAAATGGAATGTGGATACGAATACAGATAATTTAGGACCAATTTTGGAGAGAATGGTGAGAACCATTTGTTTCTCCTCCTTATATTTATCAACCCCGCAAGCTTTGAGTTGTGAAAGTAAATCCTTGAATTTTGTAAAGAAATCTTGGATATTGTCGAAGATTTTTTGATCCAACGTGAGCAATTCCACCTCTAGAATGTGTCTCCTCATATCATCATGTTTTCCAAATATCCCTTCCAAGGTGGTCTATTCTTCATTGGGAGTCTTACAGGAAAATATGTGAAAAAGGGGATCGAGAGAAATAAGACTGCAAATCGTTCCGAGTGCTTCATCCATTCGATTAAAGTACTTGGATTTTTCTATGTCTAATGTCATTTCAGTATCTATATTCAAGGTTAACTTATACAACCCTCTGGTTCGGATATGTATGGCTATTTTTTCCTTCCATGCAAAATATATGTAAGGTGTAAGAATGAATTCTTTTTGTAAATCCATCTTTTCATTGTCTTCAATATTTTGTACCTACAAAAAATTTTGGTGTATCTTTTTCTTAGCAGTCCATTGTGTCTGATACCATGTAAATGTGTTCAACCTTCACATAATAGATCTATCTAGAAAATACTACACACATTTGCAGAGAGAAATTGAGAAAGAAGGAGAAGCAGAGAAGGAATAGAATAATTCTCATTAACCATTATGAATAATGAATAATTTACACATGATATACTCTGTATAACTCAATCAATGCACACTAGAGGAGAACCAATGAACCATAGTGGTGGTATAGAGTGATATGGACACACACCAATAGTTATGGGAGTGAACTTCCATCTAGTCTAGTCTCTCATACAGTTACGGGAGTGAACTGCCACCTAGTTTAGTTAACTAGTTAAGTACTCTTCAGCTAACTGACTGGACATAGAGTAATGAGGAGTAGATCAAGGAATCAAGGGTAATTCCACAGTATGGTGATGATCCCAAGGCAAGTGTGCATTATCATGGTGATGATCCAAATTTTTCATGGTGACAAAGCCAATGCAACATCTAAACTCAACTCAACTAGTCAAACTGAAGTGTCAATTGAAAGAGAATATTCTACTGCTCGAATATTCCCCCCTAAAATATAGGAGACTAGATAATGACTAATTATGACTAATAAACAAGGAAAAACCTTAGGAAAAATAAATCCTAGGTGTGTGTGAAGTAACTCCAACAATATGGTCTATGGATGATGTAGCATACTTGTCTTGGTATATTATTAGAAGCACATATTGATCTTGGTGATGATTATGAGTTCTTGTGTTATTCTTGGTTGATGAACATCTTGGTGATATTGTGCATATGGTTGAGATTTTTCTTGATGATTGATCTTGGTGAGTAGATATGATTTGGTTGATAATATTGATGATACAAGTTGTAGTGATAGGTTGTTTGGTCAGGTTATTGTGACAGGTTATTTGTATAGGTTTGTTGCATGGTTGATGCACTTGTTTATGGTACAAGTTGAGGTACATGTTGGCACAAGTTATTGGTACATGTTGTTACGGGTTGTTTGGTGCAGGTTGATTGGTATAGGTTTACAATAGTATATCTCACAGTGATAGTGTGACAGTGGTTCCATCATTCTAGTTCTACGTTAAGGTGGTTGGACGAGGCAAGGGCAGGTTGTTGTACACACCTTCTGGTTTTATCTGGAGAACATAAGGGCTTGTAGCCTCCTTCTGGTTGTAACTAGAGAATTGGGGAGTTGGATCTTCCCTCAGGTTGTAGCCTGAGAAACTAGGGGGTTGGAGCCTCCTTCTAGTTGCAGCTGAAAAACAAAGAAATTTGGTGTTTCCAATGAATGTAATTCTTAAAGACATATAATAAAAATCATTATGTGGTTTTCTCCCGCTTTGGGTTTCCACGTAAAAACACTAGTGTATTGTTTATGTGTATGCTATATCATTTGTTGATTGTTTATTCACTCAACAACTATTCTATGATAATGCTACATTGATATAACACTTGCAATTTATGGTTAAAAATGTGTGACATCCCCAAAAATAAAGTATTTTTGAAATTTAAATTTTTTTGGAATTTTTTTTTGTTTTTAGTAAATTCGAAATTGGAATTTTTTTTCCATTTATGGCAATTCCGAATTTTGAATTTGATAATTCTAATAAATTATTAGGACTGTTGGGAAGAGATATAAATTGACTCAACTAACTATTTGACTATGACACTTGTATGAGAACATGATATTTTATATTAATTGCAACAGGACAAATGGAACAACCATGTTAAAATCAGCTGACCATGACTCCATGAGTGGGGAACACGTTGGAAATACCTCTGGGTTGATTGTTACAAGTGTAAAATTAGAGATTTGGCCATTGGCAGCCCAAAAAAATCAAGGATCTAGAAAGATGTGAAAAATCCCCAAGGGGGGAAAGAAAGACCTAGGCAAAAGGACGGTTTTGATATAGAGCATATGTGAGGAGGCAGGACGTTGACGAGTATGCTGGGGAAAAAGGGACTATTTTTTCTTGTTGTTATGAACACTACCATTGGAGTTTGAGGCAAGAGGAGTCTTTTGAAAAATGAAAGACGTTGCTGAGGAGGAGTTTTTCGAGTTAGCCCTCATGGACTCATGGTCAGGCTAGGGGGTGATCTGGGCAAGTGATTTGGCTGCCCTATTCTACGGTTGGGAGGAACATGGTTGTTCCCTTTGTCTTTCCACGGGTGGGTTTAGATATGTTATTCTATCCCTTGTATATCTAAATGATTTTATATCTAATGCAATTCATTTGTTGAGTCTGAGTTGTAATGATTTCCATTTTTGTTTGTTTTAATGATCGTATAACTGATGAAGGGTACTTGTTGTGGCTAAATTGAATTATTGTTACCTCTGTGGAATGAATTAGTTACAGTTGTAGTAAAATCATTAAAGTCTGTATGGATACAATAACCTGAATGAAATATGTTCGATTACACATGTGTGTGAAGTCAAAATTCGGATAGAGTAGTTATAATTCAACTCCTGAGTAATTATTTATGATTGAAATTGGAATCGGTTCAAAAGTTAGAAATTATTGATGTTCCTCCAAAAACAGTTGCATGAATTTATGTGATTAAATTCTAGAAGTAACCTTTTCTGTAATTAGATTTTTGTAATTAGATTTTTGTTATAAGAGAGGTATTTTCTGTATTCTGAATTTCTAGAGTAAAACATCTAGGTTTGAACAGATTGAAACTAGTATATATATAAGAAGCAAGTATTCTCTGCAAACACAAAATTCAGATTTATAAATGAAAATTGGGATGCTACCTACCACTTAATATATATCTAAGACAATGTGAAACAATACATTCTATGATAGATCTGTAACTATGAATCAAAGGTATAGGAGTTGGAATACTCTAGTGAAAGTAACAACCAACCTACTTCATTCATCATAAAAATTGAATATAATAAACCAAAAGACAACAATGAATATGTTATTAAATTGAGGAAAAAATCTTCCCTTTCTATAACATACCAGACCAATGGGTCAAAATAGAGCCGAATAGAATATATAATAAGTATAGTGTTCAAATTTTAGAGACAAAACTCCTTTGACACAGATTATCATTCCAAATACAGTCGGCCAAGATTTTCCTTCTATTAAATTAAAGAAAAAGAGTATATTGCCTAACGAACCATACTATTTACGCAATTATAGACTCATTAATTATACAGGAACTGGCGTCATGCCATGAATGTAAAAGAGACCCAAGAGTCTACCCTAATAAACGTTACAGTAGGCATAGAACTAAGTATAACGAAACTAGTCAAATCATGATCTCCTTGGATAATGCCAGGACCTCTATAGTTTAACCTGATAAATGATGGGTTCGGAACCTGTTTACCTTTCTCATCGATGTCAGGATGGACTTTCGAGACTCCTGCAGACTAAAGACCTACAAAGAAAAAGACTCTGTGATTATTAACCTATAGTTGAAGTAAAGTAATGATAATAATAACATGATGATAATTTAACCAACAGTTTAATCCTCCTCTTCGGAGACACTCATCTTTTCAATACGCAGTCTCGGATATTTGCCTTACCACTTGCTATCAATGTAGACAGAAGAGCTGAGGGTGGAGAGTGCAGTGAATCCCTGATGGGTACCTCGCATTAAAAAGGCCCACCACTAGTGAATAATACCTACACTTTAAACAAAGAAAGGAAATATAAAGGGGACAGTTACAATAACTAAGAAAATTAAATAAGGTGAAATAGACGGAGTCAAGTAGATGACAATATTCATCTTTCGTAATTCATAAATGGTGTAAGTCAAGTTGTAACAAGATATGTTTTAAACCTTTCAAAAAATCAATTGTACAGAAAATAAGGATGAATCCGATAGTCAACACAGAGAACGTCATAACCAGACCCCGAGAGGCTCCATACGCTTACAGTACCACCAACACAAAGAAAAATTGTTGATTGATTTTCTTTCAACAGGAAGAAAATGTTCTTGTAAAGTACACACCGAACTTCTAATTCAAAGATAGATACCGTGAGGCTGTTCTAGGAAAACTATACACGATCTTTTTAAACAAAAGTGGTAATGTTTACCAAGTGAGAATTCACTGTGGGATTGTTGGGTCAATTAAAGGCCTGAGTATGAAACCGTCGAGTAGACACAACCTTCACAGGGTAAAACATAAGGAGGTGTTACCACCGGGTACCTGTTTTTCTTACGAAGCCTCATCCAAGCCAGTTCCGGTTTCGTCATATAACCACTACAGGAGAACAGAGGAGAACGACTCTTGAACGTACTGTAATGTAAATTAAATTTTCCATGGGAATTGTTGGTTGCCCTCGGAAATATTGGAAACAAAGAGACTAAAATAAAAAGGAAAATATAGATGCACGTATAATGACAACCGATTTCTGAAAAGATTTATCCTGAAGAATTTTAATCGTTTAAACTTTAAGGGAGATAAACTCAGTGGTAGGATATAAGAATAGAAGAGGCATTCACCAAGCTAGACATCTAAAATTGTTTCCTTTGCATAAGATATGATTCTTTTTTTACAGAAAACTTATCAGCGAGACAGACCTTGACGACTGGATTGCTGGGTAAATAACCTCCAGAATGATAGTTTCCCCACCGAAGGATAATACTCAGTGTCAAATTCAGAGAGCCACAATGATGAGAAAGGAACTCTCCTCACCCTAAGCTACAAATGAGCTACTAGAATGAATGCCGAGGTATAGTGTTAGTCGGGCCATGTGCTAGGGAAAACTTGGCAAGACGAGACTAGGGGAAGGATAGGTAGAACGCTCACCATAATCTATGTATACTGAACTTCCTTTAATTGCAGGAAAATATTCCTAACTCCTCTGACAAGCACACACCCCTTCCTTTAATAAACCAAAGTACACCATTAATGGACGTCTCATTAGAGAACTAAACGAGCATAGTTGGAGGTGAACTGTTTCTCGTCCTAGTTAGACTATTTTCGTATTCTTGGGTGGTTAGGGTAATGATTAGTTAATAAAAAATCAGTCACAAACCCCTCACCCAAATAGTGCTAACCTTAGCGTTTGGAATAATTGAAATCACAAACCATTCCATGATCAAGGACACTATTTGATGCGTATCAGACCTTGTATGTTCTTTTATGGGTTTTAAACTATCGAAGTTGTTTTCTCCTGGTGGATATCTCTTTTCGTACCAAAGGAGATAGAATTGCACACCAATAAAGTAATATTATGGGTTAAGGGAAACTTAGGACCACGGAAAAAAAAAACTAGGTGTATGTTTATAGAACCTCAATATGAGGATTTGTACCTAGGTGTATAATTATGGAACCTTTATATTAGGATTTGTAAAATACTTCCCCTACTAAGTTCTGTGTTTAATTGGAATCTGTTATAGGTTGTCATCGTGTACGACATTATATCTAGAATCATTATGAGGCTATTAAACTGCATGAGTTTGGTGACCCGAAAGGAAGAAAATATTTTTTTTATTATTATGATTGTTAGTTTTAGAGGTTCATTACATATGGTATCAGAGAAAAGTTTACAACACTGGGCCTTGAACAGGGCCACTTTAAATTCTTGGCATATGTTTTTACTTAGGAAAAACTAATAAACCTTCATTGTTACAAACATAAAACTTTTTATGTTTTGCGTTAATCATGGCATCACGGGATGGAGGGGAAATCAGAATCGATGGAAACCCTGAACAAAGACTTCCTGAAAATCAGAGACAGAACAGTGACAAAAGCTCACCCAAGAAAGTGTTGGAAACAATGAGTAATCTTATTTTTGAACTACAGGTTTTCAAAGCCGACAACGAGAAACTGAGGAAAGCACAGCAGGAACAATAAGAGATAAACGAAGTCCTACTACGCAGTATAGTGACCAAGAAAATCCCAAAGGACGATAATAACGATGAAGAAGTCAACAAGAGAGCTTCCAAGAACTCGGGACTAGAAACAGAAAAAGGACACAGTTCATCTGAAGGTACACTTTCAGCGGAAGATAAAACTAAAACAGACAAAAAAAGGAAACAAGTAGACCACCTGGAAGGAGAATTTAAAAAAATCAAACCAGCTACCTTCGATAGAGAATCCAAGACACGAGAAGAAGCTGAAGCATGGTTGTTGGAAATCAAGAAATACATCCAAATCTACAACTACTCCAGTAATATGAAGGTTAGAATGGCCATCTACAATCTGAAAGGGAAGGCCAGCATTTGGTGGCAAGACCTGAAATTGGCCAAGGGATTAAGGAGAAACAGTTGGAATGGTCCGACTTTAAGAAGTATTTCAAGAAATAGTACCTTTATAAAAGCTATTACGAAAGGAAAACAAAATAATTTTATGAATTAAGACTTGGATAGATGACAATGAAAGACCTTATAAATAAATTCCTAGAACTATTAAGGTTTGTACCTTACATCCAAGAGAATAAGGTAAAAATCCAACGATTCCTAAGTTGTTTACCACATTCCTATAGGGACAGAATTGAGTTTGAAAACCCCAAATACTTGAGTGAAGTATTCAGGAAAGCACGAATGTGCTATGACCAGTATAAACAATGGGTAGAGTTTCCAAAATCTTGGAAGGATAAGAAACAAGATCAAATGAACCAACAAAAGAAGGGATACCAGCCAGCTCCTTATCGGAATGCAACAAAAATATTTCCGAGAAAATATTTTCACTCCAACCATTTGAATACGCAAGGCAATGGTAAACTGGTAAATCTGGGGATGAAGAAGTTTGGGGATGGCCCCCGCGAACCATTAAAGTGATGGGAATGTGGAGAACCTCATCTAAGGATAAACTGTCCACATTTAATTTCAGCAAACAGAGTTGTTGTTCATAATTTACAGGAAGCCTCAATGGTGGGTGATGTGGGCAGAAGCCCGCATCGGATAAATGCTACCATAGATGGCCGACAAGTTGACCACCAGTCCTCTGTGGTAGAAATTGAAGGTAAAATCAATGACACTCAAATTTTTATTTCAATTGACCCTGGAGCTACGCTATGTTATATTACTCCTGATGTAGTAGAGTCAAATAAACTTAAGAAACTGAAGCATGAAAAATCATGGCTGGTACAACTAGTAACATGAACTAAAAGGAAAGTAGTTGACTTTATTTCTGATTTTGAGTTCAGCTTAGATGGTCAAAATATAAGAACACATCTGAACATCCTACCACTAGGATCTTACGATATGATTATTGAGATGGATTGGTTGGAACAACACAAAGCAGTACTAGATTGTTATACAAATACACTTAACTATAAAGACAATTATGGAACTACTAGAACAACCCAAGGTATACCAAAACCTGTATCAGTCAGACAAGTTTCAGCGATGCAACTCAAGAAATGTATGAGAAAGGGATGTCAAGTTTATGCCATCCAAGTAATGAATCTGTTAGAAAAATAAGATAAGACAAAGTTAGAAGACTTTGTTGTCCTACATGAATTTAGAGACATGTTTGTGGATGAGATACCAAAATTATCTCCTAGAAGGGAAATAAAATTCTCCAT
Organism: Picea sitchensis; assembly: GCA_010110895.2. Classification (NCBI taxonomy): domain Eukaryota; kingdom Viridiplantae; phylum Streptophyta; class Pinopsida; order Pinales; family Pinaceae; genus Picea; species Picea sitchensis. The sequence continues at coordinate 9,226 of SNQJ01S0014256.1, forward strand.
AGACCTACTACCTGGTTCAACCCCTATCTCAAAAGCACCTTACCGAATGAGTCTAACAGAACTGACAAAATTAAAAATACAATTACAGGAATTGTTGGACAAAGAGTATATCAGACTGAGTGTTTCATCATGGGGGCCACAAGTCATCTTTGTGAAAAATAAAGACGGTACTCTAAGACTTTGTACTGATTATAGACAATTGAATAAAATGACTATTAAGAACAAATACCCCTTACCTAGGATAAATGACCTTTTTGATCAAGTAGGTGGGGCCAAGATATTTTTGAAATTGGATTTACGATCTGATTATCATCAAGTTAGGATAAAGGATGAAGATATAAGAAAAACAACTTTTTGAACAAGATATGGACACTATGAATTCATAGTCATACCTTTTAGACTCACTAACGCACCAGCCATGTTTATGTGCCTGATGAACAATATTTTCAGTCAATACTTAGACAAGTTCGTACTAGTATTTATCGACGATATTTTGGTCTACTCTAAAATAGAGGAAGAATATGAAGAACACTTAAGAATAGTTCTGCAAACATTGAGGAAGCACAAACTGTATGCCAAGTTTGATAAGTGTGACTTTTTTCAAAAGAAAATACAATATCTAGGACATGTAATTTCAGCAGAAGGCATTGTCGTAGACCCTGAGAAAATAAAATACATCATAGAATGGTCGGTACCTAAGGATGTAGTGAATATCCAGTCATTCATGGGATTCAATGGATATTATTGTAGATTTATAGAGGGGTTCTCCAAGATAGCCTACCTGTTAAGAACCAAATACCAATATAGCATAGAAAAACCTCAGAAAAAGTACTCAACGCCTTGAAAAATAGATAATTTCAGATAAATAGCCTCTTCGAGGGGGAAACCTCCTTTTACCCCACTTAAATGTTCAAGTACAAGATGATTCAAAATGAAAATGTCTCCTTGGTATATATAGGAGACTAGGAGGTTTAATTACAACTAATGGCCTAAATCTGACATAAATAAAATAATATTACTAATATAATATGCCCCAATTAAGGGGTAATGAGACAATATTAGGGCTTAACATACCCCTCCCCTTAAGACAAGTGTTTTCCGCAATGCTTGAGTAACTCTGGATGCTTCTGTATAAAATACTCATCTTCCCAAGTGGAATCTTCAGCTAGTAGTTTCCTCCATTTAATGAGATACTCTTAAATGGATCTATTCCTCAGCTCGCAAATTCTTGTGTCAATGATGGCTTTAGGTTCCAATATGATTTTTCCTTCCTCGTCAAGTTTTGGCAATATAGTTTGAACCGACATCTTGTCGCCTATAACCTTCTTTAAGCATGAAACATGGAAAACTAGGTGTACTCATGAAGATGCAAACAACTCTAATTTGTATGCCATAGTACCAATCTTTTGCAACACCTTATAAGGGCCATAGTACTTTGGTGATA
>SNQJ01S0014256.1:12000-67224 GCA_010110895.2 Picea sitchensis
AAAATGAAAATGTCTCCTTGGTATATATAGGAGACTAGGAGGTATAATTACAACTAATGGCCTAAAGCCAACATAAATAAAATAACATTACTAATATAATATGCCACAATTAAGGGGTAATGAGCCAATATTAGGGCTTAACACTACCCCATCATGTCATTACAAAAGAAAGGGACCAAGTTTAACTGGTCACAAAAGTGTCAAGACAGTTTTAACAAGCTAAAGAAATTATTGACAACTGCACCCATATTGAAGGTAGAAAACCCAAATAAAAACTTCACCATATGTGTTTATGCAAGTAAAGAAGGACTAAGTGGTGTCCTAACTCAGGAAGGACACGTGATTTGTTATGATTCCTGGAAATTAAAAGAACATGAGCAAAATTATGTCACACATGACTTAGAATTGGCAGCGGTAATACAGGCCTTAAAAATGTGGCGACACTACATAATGGGCAGAAAATTTCTACTATTGACGGATAATAGTGGTGTGAAATATCTGTTTAGCCAACAAAATCTTAATGCAAGGCAAGCAAGATGGCTAGCCTTCTTGAGCGAATTCGACTTCGAGGTCAGACATATCAAGGGTAAGGAAAATAAGGTAGCAGACGCTTTAAGATGAAGAATCCATGGGTTATTTGAGATAAATATCACTAGGCAATAAAGTGATCTAGAACAAAGAATAAGGACGATAGGTATTAACGATGAAAATTACACTAAGATAATGGCAGAGTTACAAAACAACAATACAAACTCAGATAAACCAGATCTAAGTATCGACAAGAAGGGACTATTATGGTTTAAAAACAAACTTTACATACCAGATTCAGCAGAGTTAAAATTAATAGTCTTGGACGAAGCGCATAAGAAACCGTATTTTGGCCATCTAGGATACCAGAAAACGATAACAACTTTTAGAAGACTATTTTACTGGCCTAGTATGAAGGGTGAAACAAGAGAATACTTGGCTAGGTGTCAATATTGTCAGTAGGTTAAGGCCGAGCACCAACATCCAGCCGGCCTATTACATCCATTACCAGTACCAAAATGGAAATTGGAGACCATATCACTGGACTTTATAACAGGTTTTCTTAAAACTCAGAAACAAAATGATTCTATCATGGTGGTAATTGATAAACTCAGTAATTCTTGACACTTTATTCCTGTAAAGTCTACTTTTAAATCTATTAACATTGCTGAAATATTTATGAAATAATTTTTTAGACTGCATGGAATTCCTAAAATGGTGATTTCTGATAGAGACGTAAAATTCACATCCTCTTTTTGGAAGGACTTGTTTGCAGGGATAAATACTAATTTAAATTTTAGTATGAGTTATCACCCAAAAACGGATGGACAGTCCAAAAGGACAAACCAAATCCTAGAGGATATGCTCTGCATGTACGTAAGAAAAAAACCAAACAAGTGGGAAGACTATCTACACTTGGTAGAAATTGCAAATAACAATGGGTACCAAACTTCAGCTAAGTTAATCCCTTTTGAGGTACTGTATGAAGAAAGTGTATGATTCCAATTAGCTGGGACAACCTGGCTAACAGACTCATGGTTGGACCAAAGATGCTCCAAGAAATGGGGAACATGATAAGGAAGGTACAACAGAACTTAAAAGAAGCACATGACAGACATAAGAGCTATGTAGACTAGAAAAAAAGACACTTGGAATTTCAAGTGGGAGACCATGTTTATTTGAAGCTCAAATCCCATAAAAGTTAGTTGAAGTTAGGGAGCTGTGCCAAGATGGCACCCAAGTTTTGTGGGCCCTTCGAGATACTAGATCAAATTGGACTCGTAGCATACCAACTTGCACTTCCAACTAATTTAAGAATTCACAATGTATTTCATGTTTCTTTGTTGAAAAAGTATGTTCACGACCCTACTCATATGATTGATTGGAACTTGGTGCAGGTGGAACCAGAAGGCAAGTTCCAAGAAGAAACCATGCAGATTTTGGACTGGAGATAAATATTACTTTGGAACAGAGTCGTCGCTCAGGTAAAGGTTCAATGGAAGCACTTTAGTCCTGAGGAGGCCACTTGGGAGTTGGAGGGAGATTTGTGGAAATATCATCCAATCTTGTTCCAAGAAATGAATGAACACTAAGGATAGTGTTTTATTGAAGGGGGAAAGGATGTGGCATCCCCAAAAATAAAGTATTTTTGAAATTTAAAAATTGTTGGAAAATTATTCCATTTTTAGTAAATTCGAAATTGGAATTTTTTTTCCATTTATGGCAATTCTGAATATCAAATTTGATAATTGTAATAAATTATTATGACTGTTGGGAAGAGATCTGATTTGACTCAATTAACTATTTGACTATGACACTTGTATGAGAACAAGATATTTTATATTAATTACAGGAGGACAAATGGAACAACCATGTTAAAATCAACTGACCATGACTCCATGAGTGGGGAACATGTTGGAACTACCTCTGGGTTGATTGTTACAAGTGGAAAATTAGATATTTGGCCATTGGCAGCCCCTAAAAATCAAGGATATCAAAATCTATGAAAATTCCCCAAGGGGGGGAAAGAAAGACCTAGGAAAAAGGACGATTTTAATATATAGCATATGTGAGGAGGCAGAATGTTGCTGAGTATGTTGGGGAAAAAGGAACTATTGTTTTCTTGCTGTTATGAACACTACTATCAGAGTGTGAGGCAAGAGGAGTCTATTGAAAACTGAAATACATTGTTGAGGAGGAGTTTTCCGAGTTAGCCCTCATGGACTCATGGTCAGGCTAGGGGGTGAACTGGGCAAGTGATTTGGCTGCTCTATTCTATGGTTGGGAGGAACGTGGATGTTCCCTTTGTATTTATGTGGGTGGGTTTAGATATGTTATTCTACCCCTTCTCTGTCTGAAATATTTTATATCTAATGCAATGCATTTGTTGAATTTGAGTTGTAATTATTTCCATTTTTGTTTGTTTTAATGATCGTATAACTGATGATGGGTACTTGCTGTGTCTAAATTGAATTATTACTACCTATGTGGAACGAAATAGTTACAGTTTTAGTAAAATCATTAAAGTTTTTATGGATACAATAACCTGAACCAAATCTGTTCGATTACACACGTGTGTGAAGTCAAACTTCAGATAGAGTAGTTATAATTCAACTCCTGAGTAATTCTTTATGATTAAAATTGGAATATGTTCGAAAGTTAGAAATTATTGATGTTCCTCCAAAAACAGTCGAATGAATTTATGTGATTAAATTCTAAAAGTAACATTTTCTGTAATTAGATTTATGTTATAAGAGAGGTATTTCTTGTATTCCAAATTTTTGGAGTAAAACATCCAGGTCTGAACAGATTGAAACTAGTTTATATATATATATATAAGAAGCAAGTATTCTCTGCAAACACTAAATTCAGATTTATAAATGAAAATCGGGACACTACCTACCACTTAATATAGATATAAGATATTGCAAAAAAATACATTCTACGATAGATCTGTAACTATGAATCAAAGGTATAGGAGTTGGAATACTCCAGTGAAAGTAACAACCAACATAATTCATTCATCGTAAAAATCGAATACAATAAACCAAAAGACAACAATGAATATGCTATTAAACTGAGGAAAAACTCTTCCCCTTTTATAACGTACCAGACCAATGGGTCAAAATAGAGCCGAGTGGCATATATAATAAGTATAGTGTTTGAATTTGAGAGAAAAAACTCCTTCGACACAGATTATCATTCCAAATACAGTCGGTCAAGACTGTCCTTCTATTAAATTAAAGAAAAGGAGTATATTGCCTAATGAACCAAACTATTTATGCAATTATAGACTCATTAATTATACAGGAACTGGCATCATTCCATCAATGTAAAAGTGACCTAAGAGTCTACCCCAATAAACATTATAGTGGGCACAAAACTAAGTATAATGGAACCAGTCAAATCATGATCTCCTTGGATAATGCCAGGACCTGTATAGTTTAACCTGAGAAATGATGGGTTCGAAACCTGTTTACCTTTCTCATCGATGTCAGGACAGACTTCTGAGACTCACGTAGACCGAAGACCTACAAAGAAAAATACTTTGTGATTATTAACCTGTAGTTGAAGGAAAGTAACGATAATAATAACATGATGATAATTTAACCAACAGTTTAATCCTCCTCTCTGGGGACACTCATATTTTCAATATGCAGTCCTGTATCTTTTCCTTGCCACGTGCTATCAGTGTAGACGAACGAGCCGAGGGTGGAGAGTGTAGTGGATCCATAATGGGTACCTCACATTAACAAGGCCCAACATTAGTGAATCATACTTACACTTTAAACAAAGAAATAAAATATAAAGGGGATAGTTACAATAACCAAGAAAATTAAATAAGGTGAAATAGATGAAGTGCAGTAGATGACAATCTTCATCTTTCATAATGCATAAATTGTGTGAGTCGTGTTGTAACAGGATATGTTTTAAAACCTTTCCAAAAATCAATTGTACAAAAAATAAGGATGAATCTGACAGTCAACACAGAGAATGTCCTAACCAGACCCCAAGAGGTGCCATACACTTACAGTACCACCAACACAAAGAAAAACTATTGATTGACTTCCTTTCAACAGGAAGAAAATGTTCTTGTAAAGTACACACCGAACATCCAATTCAAAGATAGATACTGTGAGGCGGTTCTAGGAAAACTGTATGCGATCTTTTTAAACAGAAGTGGTAATGTTTACCAAGTGAGAATTCACTGTGGGATTTCTGGGTCAATTAAAGGCCCGAGTATGAAACCATCGGGTAGACACAACCTTCACAGGGTAAAGCATAAAGGGGTGTTACCACAGGGTACCCATTTTTCTTACGAAGCCTCATAAGGTCCAGTTCCAGTATCGTCATATAACAACTACAAGAGCACAGAGGAGAACAATTCTTGAACATACTGTAACCTAAATTAATTTTTCTAGGGGAATAGATGGTTTCCCTCAAAAATATTGGAAATGAAGAGACTAAAAGAAAAAGGAAAATATAGATGCACATATAATGACAACTGATTTCTGAAAAGATTTATCCTGAAGAATTTTAATCGTTTAAACTTTAAGAGAGATAAATTGATTTAGACCCCCTATCCCTCCTCAAGGATGCATGACCTCCCGGTCAGGATCTTCTGGTTCGTGAACCGAAATGGCTCTTTTGGTTCCAAACGAGAACCTTTCGAACGAACACACAGGTCCCTCACCAATGCTTGGTTGGCCTTTCCAAGTGCCAAGCATAAGCTCCCATGGCACATGACCAAGTGTCGTGACCTTGTGCTAAGACAAAAGGGCACTTATCGGGGTCTGGAACTTCACAAGTCAAGCGTCCTGTCCCTTCATTCTTCGAACCCCCGGTGGTCAAAATGTCGAAATGTCCCAGCATCGGTTCCTTCGAGTTTTCACGTTTCGCGAAATCAGAATGCAAGGGATATCTCTGCTCTTTGGGATCCCAAGTTTTCAAAATTCCAAAAATTTCCTGGTGCCTCTTCTTTCCGGTTTTCGTGTTTTGCGAAATTTAGTTGCAAGGGATATCTTTTCTCCTTGGGAATCCAGTTTTCCAAAATACCGAAACACCTTGGCGCTCGTTCTTTCAGGATTTCACGATTTGGGGATTCATGATGCAAGGATCCCACTCCTCTATCTTCCAGGTTCCTCGTTGCTGAAATGCCAAAATTCCTTGGCACTCGTTCTTTCAGGATTTCTCGATTCGGGGAATCACGATACAAGGATCCTTCTCCTTTGTTTTCCGGGTTCCCGGTTGCTGAAATACCGAAATGCTGAAACGCGACAAACTCGAGGTGCTTGATCAATGGGTCACAACGCCCTCCATCTCTACGGTCATATCTCATCCCCACCACTGACCTCCTCGCAACTCAACTTGATCCAACAACTCACGATATTTCACGACTCTCCTCGAGTGTTCTCCATTGTCCATTCAGATCTTTGAGATCTTCTCTCCAGGATCTACACAACGTTAAAGTCTATGCTCCTACCTCAAATCGGACAATCCGTGGGATTCTCCACCACGGTCCAACACTCGACAACGTTCTTCCTCCTGATCTTTTACTCATGTCAGACTTAGAATATTTTCTAAGTCTTTGATAAATCGGTCTTCATTCCTTCCATGGAATGAGTTCCTAGATTTTGATAACACTTTCTGAATCATTATCCCTCCTGAGCTTCGCCTTGTGTAGGCTGCGGATTCCTACGCGCTCCTTCCATCTAAGGGATTCTGATAACTTGGATCCAAGGGGTTTCTCACAGAGAGATTCCTCCTGATCTCCTGGCATTTTCTGCTCGCTTGATACACACCTTACAGAGATTTAATGAAGAGAAACAATTGAAACTCGAAAACTCACAGTTCCATCCACTTGTTCATGTAAACAGAAAATGACAAGGAAAATGCACACAGTCCACATACCATACATTTGGATCAATTTTCCATTCTGTTATATTCACAAGTTCCCAATGGCTACATAATACATTCAAAATTACAGTAACTCAAAACATTGAGATCTCCTGCTAACTCAGAGCTCTCTCTTACAACTAAGTTCTCTTTATATTCCATCTCTCCCTAACTAGGTGTACAAACTTCTACATAACTCAAAAATATTTCTAGGGTTTCCCTTGGCTACTTTCCTACTCTAAAATTCATCCTATGTTATCTTAGTTCAGTCGCATTCTAGATCCTTAGTGGAAACTCCTTCTCTATTTATGATTTTCAAAACGTGCCTCAAAGGGTAAAATTTGCCACTGGTTCAAGCATGCCTCCAAAGGTGAATTTCGGCGCTGAGTGGAGGTGGATTCTGAAATTGGTTGTAACTACCCACATTGAAGTTCTGGAAGAAATCTCATGTGTTGAGTGGTCCCACCTCTGTGCGCTTAACAACGATGCTCCTGCATCATACTCCCCTTGACAAAAAATCATGGACTCCTATCCATGAGCTCCTCTACTAACTTTCCCTACTTCTGGATAGCAGCTTCTCTTTCCCAACTGGCATCTTCTATTGGGCATCCCTTCCATTTGACTAGATATTCAAAATAAATCTTCCTCCTGATCTTCTTTCCAATCCTCTAATCCATAATCTTCTTCATCTGTAGCTTCTCTGGAACATGCATTTGCTTCTCCCACTGAATCTTTCCTTGATCTTCTGATCCTTCTGTGTCGTCTTTCCTATAAGGGTATAGGTCTGAGACATTGAATATGGGTGAAATTCCCACACCATCTGGTAGCTCGATCTCATAGGTGTTTGCATCAAACTTCCTCAAGATCTTACAGGGTCCTATCTTCTTCATCTTCAATTTATTATATGTTCCCCTAGGGAACCTTTCTTTCCTGAGATGTGCTAAAACCTGATCTCCCACTTAAAATTGAAGTTCCCTGTGATGTTGATCAGCTCTGTGCTTGTATCTTTTATTAGAACTCTCCAACTTTCCTTTGATCTGGCTATGGAGTCGCTCCATTTCAGCAGCAAAATCCTCTACTCTAGTGCTTATGATCTCTCCCTGTTCCAAGTCCCTTAACTCAAACACTCCCCTAGGTTGCATTCCATAGAGTATTTGGAATGGACTCCTTCCAATTCTTCTATTTGGTGAGTCATTGTGTGCAAATTCTGCTTGTGGCAGAATCTGATCCCACTGGTTATGGTGTTCAGTAACTAGGCTTCTTAATAAGTTTCCCAAACTTCTATTTACCACCTCAGTTTGCCCATCTATTTGAGGGTGATAAGCTGAGATAAAGGACAAATCTGTCCCCATATTCTTCCACAACATCCTCCGAAAGTAACCAACAAATTTTGTGTCTCTGTCTGAGACAATTCTCCTGGGTAGGCCGTAAAGTCCCACTACTTCTCTGAAAAACAGATTCGCAACATGTGTTGCATCACTGGTCTTCTGGCATGGGATGAAATGTGCCATCTTTGAAAACCTATCCACCACCACAAATATGGAATTGAATCCCCTTTGTGTTCTTGGCAATCCTGATGTGAAATTCATGCTTATTACATCCCAAGGCCTCTCTAGTATTGGCAATGGTTGATACAATCCAATGTTCTGTATTTTCCCCTTTGCATGTTGGCAGATCCTACATTTGTTCACAAACTTTATCACCTCTATTCTCATACCTAGCTAATAGTATGAACTTCTCAACTATGCAAACGTTTTATCATGGCCGAAATGTCTAGCCAATCCTCCACTATGCTTCTCCTTCACAAGATTGTCCCTCATTGAGCATCTTGGTATGCACAATTGATTTCCTCTGAACAACAATCCTTCCTGAACCATATACTCTTTCCACTGACTTCTATCTCTCGGTACAGGTCTTGTACATGCTTCGTAGGCCTCCTTGAAATCTGTATCATCACAATACATATCCTTAAGGTGTTCAAGCCCCAAGGTCTCCACCTGGAATTCCTGCATGATCAAACATCTCCTACTTAATGCATCAACAACCTTGTTAGCATTTCCAGCAATATGTTTTATGACAAAAGTAAAATTTTGCATATATTCAACCCATTTTGCATGCCTTTGGTTCAGTTTTTCTTGTCGGCTTATGAATTGTAAATCTTGGTTATCGTTGTACAAGACAAAATCTTGCGGGACAAGATAATGCCTCAATTTATTCAAATCTTGGATTATGGCATAAAACTCCTTGTAATATGTGTAGTATTTCCTCTTAGTCTCATTCATCTTCTCGCTGAAATAAGAAACAGGTCGATTGTCCTGACTCATAACTGCTCTTATTGCAACTCCACTTGTGTCACATCTTACTGGAAATGTCTTCCCAAAATTCGGCAAGATCAGAATTGGTCGTTCTGTTATCCTCTCCTTTAGTATATTGAAGCTCCTTTTGGCCTCCTCTATCCATTTAAAAGACTTGTTCCGCTTCTTTACTGTATCCATCATTGGTGCACAAATTCCACTGAAGTCTCTAATGAAATTTCTGTAGAAACTTGCTAAACCATGAAAGCTTCTTACCTCGAACATGGTCCTTGGTGATGGCCATTCTCTGATCGCTTTCACCTTCTTTGGATCCATCTTCAGTTCATTCGAAGAGATCAAGAAACTCAAATAAATGAGTTTTATCTTCAGAAAAGAGGACTTCTTCAAATTGATCAACAACTTCTCCTGCTATATCCTCCTCATTAATAGCGTTAGGTGCCTCAAATTCTCCTCTTTAGTCTTGCTAAAAATTAGTATATCGTCCAGATATACAACCATGAACTTGCCAACAAAATCTTTTAGAATTTCGTTCATCATCCTCATAAAAGTGCTCGGGGCATTCGTTAAGCTAAATGGCATAACCAACCACTCATACAGAACTTCAATCATATTAAAGGTTGTTTTCCATTCATCACCTTCTCTCATCCTAATATGGTGATATCCACTTTTCAGATCTATCTTAGAAAAGAAATTTGCTCAACTTAAGCAATTCATTAAATCATCCATTCTCAGTAAATGAAATATGTACCTGATGGTGATCTTGTTGATGGATCTCAAGTCTATGCACATTCTCCATCCCCCATGTTTATATGGGATTAACACATTTGGCACTATGCATGGGCTCAAACTTTCTCTGACCAAACCCTTATCCAACAATTCTTGGCCTTGGTTCTTCACCTCCTCATTTTCTCTAGTTATTAATCTGTGCGCTTCCTTGTTCAGTAGGCTTACTCTTGGTATCAATTCGATATGATGAATGATACTCCTGGTGGGTGGCAATGAGTTTGGGAGGTCATCCACCACTATATCAAAAAAATTATCTAGCAACTCCTGAACTTCTTCAAGTAAATCATCCATTGATGTACTTGTAAGGATGACTCTAGGCTTTCTCACCATAGCGAACTACATCTCCTATTCTTCCTTGACTTCTTTCAGGAGTTCCTTCCCACTCATGAGAAGTATGCTTGTGCAGGCTTCCTCCTTCGCTCTCTTCTCCTCCATTGGTAGCAACATATGCATCCTACCACTCTTCTCCAATGTATATGTATTATTCCTTCCATCATGAATGACATTTCTGTCAAACTGCCATGGTATTCCCAACAAAATGGGGCATACGTCCATGGGAATTACATCACATATGATTTCATCTATATATCCTCCTATTTTAATTTCAACGAGGCATTGTTTAGTGATCATTACCTGGTGTCCTTTTTGCAGCCATTAGACTTTGTATGGCCTTGGATGTGCAGTTGTCTTCAGCTCCAATTTCTCCACCATCTTTGTGGATACTAGGTAGTTAGTACTCCCTCTTTCAATGATCACCTTGCATATTTTATCCTTAGTCTTGCAAGATGTCCTGAAGAGATTGTTTCTCTGTACTGGATTTTCAATTTATGCCTTTAGTTTTAAGAGAACTTTCCTCAACATCAGGGATGCTCCATCCTCTGCTCCTTCTTCTTCAGCATCTCTTCATTGTGCTTCTGAATTGTGAGCTTCTCCTCCTTCCTTCTTCTTCTCAGGACATTACCAATACATGTGCCCTATCTTTCCACGGTTATAACACCTTAATCCTCCTCTGCCCCTTCCTCTAGAAGAGTTTCTTCCACCACTCAGTCTCCCTCATGAAATTCCTCCTCATTCTAAGTGATTATGTGGTTTCTCAGCCTCATCCTTAGACTGATGTGTTATGTCATAGTTAAATCCCTTTCTTTTGCTTGGGATCGAGCCTTTACCTCTTCCTCGCTGGTTCGATTTTCTGGTCAACTTCTCTTCTGCCTTCGGCACAAACTGATAAGCATCTTCCATAGTCCTAACTAACATCATGTTGATTTCATCCTGGATCTCATATCTCAAGCCATTTATATATCTGGCGATTCTTTCTTCGTCTCTCTCCCTTTGTCAATTTCTGATGTTCAGCCGGTAGAACTCCTTGATGTACTCCTTGACTATCATCCCTTTCTATCTCAGGTTCTATAGCTTCCTAAATAGATTGATCTGGTAGTATTTGGGTATGAACTTAGCCTTCAGTTTGGCTATCATCATGTCACAACTCTTTATCCTATGTTTTCCTTTACTTCTCCTCTCAGCCTTTAGTTCGTCCCACCATAGTGTTGCATGCCCTTTTAGCTGGGTGACTGCTTGCTTCACCTTCATCTCCTCATCGACATATTCATAGTCGAAGTGTTTGTCCATGGACCTTATCCAGTCCAATAGTTCTTCAAAATCTAGATTTCCCTCATATATGGGGAACTCTATCTTATCTCTGCCACCCAATCTGGCAATTGCTCTCAACAAACATTCTTCTATAACATCCTCTCCTGCAACTTCTTCAACCTCAACCTCTTCACTTTCTACATCACTGACATCCCCAACATCAGGTGCTCTTCTTTGTGTTTCTTCCATTGTTTCCAGTCGAGCGCGAAGCTTTCGCATCTCCCTCTCTACAACATGGTTGGCTAAAAGCGGCTCTCGTCTTCTTGGGGAAATTATGTTGACTATCTGTCACACACAGAGTACAGCTCTGAGTTCTTTGTCTCCTTCGTTTCCTCCTTCACCTGAAGTCTACAGACGAAAAACTTAGGCTTTGATACCACTTGATGTAGACCCCCTATCCCTCCTCAGAGCTACGCGACCTCCCGGTCAGGATCTTCCAATTTGGGAGTTGAAATGGCTCTTATGGTTCCAAACTGGAACCCTTCAAATGAACACACAGGTCCCTCACCAATGCTCAGTTTGCCTTTCCAAGTGCCAAGCATGAGCTCCCATGGCACACGAACAAGAGTCGTGACCTTGCGCTAAGCCAAAAGGGCACTTATCAAGGACTGAAACTTCACAAGTCAAGTGTCCTGTCCCTTCGTTCTTCGAACCCCCGGTGGTCGAAATGATGAAATGTCCCAACACCAAATCCTTTGGGTTTTTGTGTTTCTCAAAATTAGAATGCAAGGGATATCTTTTCTCTTTGGGAGCCCCGGTTTCCGAAATGCCGAAAATGTCCCAGAGCCTCTTCTTTCAGGTTTTTGCGTTTCACGAAACCTAGGTGCAAGGGATATCTTTGCTCCTTGGGAATCCCAGTTGTCAAAATACTGAAACACGTTGGTGCTTGTTCTTTTAGGATTTCGCAATTCAGGGAATCACGATGCAAGGATCCCGCTCCTCTGTCTTTCGAGTTCCCAGTTTCTGAAATGCCAAAATTCCTTGGCACTCGTTCTTTCAGGATTTCGCGATTCAGGGAATCATGATGCAAGGATCCTGCTCCTCTATCTTCCGGGTTCTCGGTTGCCGAAATACTAAAATGTTGAAACACCACAAACTCGAGGTGCTTGATCAATGGCTCATGATGCCCTCCAACTCTATGGTCAGATCTCTTCCCTACCACTGACCCCCTCACAACTCCACCTGATCCAATGACTCATGGTATTTCGTGACTCTCCTCGAGATTTCTCCACCGTCTGTTCATATCTTTAAGATCTTCTCTCTAGGATCCACACAACGTTAAAGTCTGTGATCCTACCTCAAATCAAATGGTCCGCGTGATTCTCCACCACAGTCCAACGCTCAACGAAATTATTCCTCCTAAGATTTTACTCACGTCAGACTTAGAATAATTTCTAAGTCTTTGAAGACTCAGTCTTCATTCCTTCCAGGGAATGAGTTCTTATATTTCGATAACACTTTCTGAAGCATTATCCCTCCTGAGCTTTGCCTTGTGTAGGACTCAGATTCCCGCATGCTCCTTGTGTCTAATGGATTCTGATAACTAAGATCCAAGGGGTTTTTCATAGAGAGATTCCTCCCGATATCCTAGTGTTCTCTCCTCGCTCGATGCACACCTTACAGATCTTTAATGAAGAGAAACAATTGAAACTAAAAAACTCACAGTTCCATCCACTTGTTCATGTAAACAGAAAATGACAGGGAAAATGCACACAGTCCACATACCATACATTTGGATCAAATTTCCATTATGTTATATTCACAAGTGCCCAATGGCTACAAAATACATTCAAAATTACAGTAACTCAAAACATTGAGATCTCCTGCTAACTCGCATCTCTCTCTTACAACTAACTTCTCTCTATATTCCATCTCTCCCTAATTGGGTGTACAAACTTCTACATAAATAAAAAATGTTTCTAGGGTTTCCCCTAGCTACTTGCCTACTCTAAAATTCATCCTACGCTATCTTAGTTCATTTGCATTCCAGAGTCGTAGTGGAAACTCCTACTCTGTTTACAATTTTCAAAACCTGCCTCAAAGGGTAAAATTCGACACCGGTTCAAGCATGCCTCCAAAGGTGAATTACAACGCTGAGTGGAGGCGTTTTCTGAAATCGGTTGTAACTGCCCACATTGAATTTCTAGAAGAACTCTCATGTGTTGAGTGGTCCCACCTATGTGCACTTGCCAACGATGCTCCTGCATCATAAACTCAGTGATAGGATCTAAAAATAGAAGAGAGATTCACTGAGCTAGACATCCAAAACTATTTCCTCTTCATAAGATATGATTCTTTTTTAACAGAAAACTTACCAGCAAGACGGACCTTGACATTTGGATTGTTGGGTAAACGACCTCCAGAATGATAGTTTCCCCACCAAAGGATAATACACAGGGTCAATTTCGGAGAGCCACAATGATGAGAAAGGAACTTGCTTAACACTAATCTACAAATGAGCTACTAGAATGAATGCTGAGGTATGGGGTTAGTCAAGCCATATGCTAGGGAAAACTTGGCAAGACGAGACTAGGGGAAGGAAAGGAAAAAAGGTCATCGTAATATGTGTATATTGAGATTCCTTTAATTGTAGGAGTAGAGTCCTAACTCCTTTGACAAGCACACACCCCTGCCTTTAATAAACTAGAGTACACCATTAATGGTCGTCTTGTTCAAGAAATAACTAAACGAGCATAGTTGGAGGTCAACCATTTCCTATCCAAGTTAGACTATTATCGTATTCTTGGCTGGTTAGGGTAATTCTTAGTTAAGAAAAACTCAGTTGCAAAACCCTCACCAAAATAGTCCTCACCTTAGCATTTGGAATAACTAAAATCACAAACCATTCCACCATCCAAGACGCTATTTGATGCGTATCAGACCTTATATGTTCTTTTATGGGTTTTAAACTTTCGAAGTTCTATTCTCCTGGTGGATATCTCTTTTTGTACCAAAGGAGATAGACTTGCGCACCAATAAAGTAATATTATGGGTTAAGGAAAACTTAGGAGCACGAAAAAAAAAACTAGGTGTATGTTTATAGAACCTCTATATGAGGATTTGTACCTAGGTGTATAATTATGGAACCTTTATATGAGGATTTGTAAATGATTTCCCCTACTAAGTTTTGTGTTTAATTGGAATCTGTTATAGGTTGTCATCGTGTAGTAGATGGACATTAGATCAAGAATCGTTATGAGGCTATTAAACTGCATGAGTTTGGTGACCCAAAAGGAAGAAACTAATTTTTTTATTATTATTGTTGTCATTTTTAGAGGTTCATTACAAAATGAATAGATTTCTCTATTACTACTTCACCCCCCTCTTAGTAATCCAATAGGAGGTTCAAGGTTTGTCGAACCTATCACATCAAGAACATGTGCACACACGCATTACTGTGAGTATGTGTTCCTTCTCACATCGTTTCCACTTTATCGTCCAACAACTTCGTGCACTCACCCCTAGATTAAACTAACCTATATTCTCCAAACCTAACATAGTTTATCTTGGACCACCCTAAGTTTACAACCTTACCCTATACTATATAACCTATCTCATCCCATCCCTTGCTTTACCTAAACCACCTGACCTACCAAATATAACCTCAACTACTAGAGCCCAATTTAACCTACCCTACCTTAGCCTAACTTAAACTAACCAAACCTAACCTACCCTACCATACCCTATACTAGGAGGAATTATACTAAATAAATATAACCTAACCTAACTTAAAATAACCTACCCTAGACTACCTAACCTGCCCCACCTATTGCCTAGCCTAGACCACCTTAACCTACCCCAACTTCCCTATAGTAATTTAACTTGCACTACCCTAACATATCCTAGCATATTTAACCTAGCCTACACTACCGTGTCAAGTCTACCTTACTGTACACATCCTAACATGCCCTACCAAGACTACTCTAACCTAAAGGAAAATTCCCTAAACCTACCTTCACTCCCTAAATTTGACCTTGAATACTTAACCTACCCTACACTTAGCTATCCTACACTAACCTATATATTATCCAAATCTAACATAGCCTACCTTGGACCACCTTAATTTTACCAACCTTACCCTATACTCCCTAACATGCCCCACCCCTTGCTTAACTTAAACCACCTCGCCTACCTAATCTAAACTCAACTACCAAAGCCTATATTAACCTACCCTGTCTTGGTCTAGCCTATCCTATCTTACCCTAGGATGACTTGGACTATCTAATCCTAACCTAACTTAAACTACCCTACCCTAAACTACCTAACCTGCCCCCTATAGCCTATCCCAAACCACCTTAACCTACCCTACCCTAACCTAAATGAAAGTTTCCTACACATACCCTCACTTTATGAACCTACCCTGGACTACCTAGCCTATCATACACTTCCCTATCCTAACCTACATAAACCTAACTTATCCTACCCTAGCACAGAATAATTTTATCAATCCTACCCTATACTCCCTAACCCACCCCACCCCTTTTTTAACCTAAACCACTTTAGCATACCCTCCCTAACCTACCCTTACACTACCTAACCTTCCCTGCCAAAATTTCCTTTACCTAAAATCAACTTCTCCATCCTAATCTAACATGGACTTACATAAACTACATAATCTAGCAATACCAAAACCTAGCTTAACCCAACCTAACCTAATCTACACAACCTTGCCAACACTTCTCTAACATACCAAGCCTACCTTACAGTTTCCTAATCCATTGATCTTACCCTATACTAAGATACACTAACTTACCTACTTTATCCCACCCTACGTTAACCAACTATACCCTACATTATCTAACGTACCCCACTCCTTACCTAGACTACAACACCCCTATCCTAACTTAACATACCCTAGCCTAAACAAAACTCCATAGCAACAAATACATGAATCACAAATAAAAATAATATACACATACAAAATGGTACAACATAAAAACAAATCACATAATAGAACACACAATATTCAAATCACATACACTCATATAAACAAAACCAATATATACATGCAATATGAAATTCAAATACATGAATCACAAATAATAATAATATACACATACAAAATGGTACAACATAAAAACTAATGACAAAATAAAACACACAATATTAAAATCACATACGTTCATATAAGCAAAACCAATATACACATGCAATATGAAATTCAAATACATGAATCACAAATAAAAATAATATACACATATAAAATGGTACAACATAAAAAAATTCACATAATAGAACACACATTATCAAAAGCACATACATTCATATAAGAAAAACCAATATACACATGTGATATGAAATTCAAATACATCAATCACAACCCAAAACAGTACACAATGATGTAAAATGAAAAAATAATTTTTTTTATGAAAGTTCAAATAAACACAAATAACAACAAACATAATATAAAAAAATAAATTGCACAACAAATATATATCACAAACATAAATAATACACACATACAAAAACATAGCATAAAAATAAATTACATACAAAAACATAACATAAAAATAAATCACATAATACTAGACATATAATATTAAAATCAACTACATGAATAAGAAAAAACAATATACATATATCTTATGAAATTAAGGAAAAATGATATACACATATCTTATGAAATTCAAATTAAACAAATCACTACCAAAAAGTGCATAAAATTATGTGAAATGAAAATCTACAGAAATAACATAAAAATAAAAATAAACACATTACAAAATAAAAGGTAAAAATCAATCATAAAAGATATACATAATCAAAACTTATACATAATCAAAACATAAATAATACGCATACAAAAACACAACATAAAAATAAATCACAGAATACTACACATATAATATTAAAATCAACTATAACAATAAAAAAAATACAATATACACATATCTTATGAAATTCAAATGCATCTAATCACGATCAAAAAAATGCATAGAATTATGTGAAATGAAAATTAACAGAAATAACATAAAAATACAAATAAACACACCACAAAATAAAACGTAGAAATCAATCATAAAAAATATACATGAATCACAAATATATATATATATAAACTAAATCACAAACATATAAAAATATACAACAAAAATTAAATCACAATGAAATACAATATTACAATCAAATATGTATATGTAATATGAAATTCCAATACATCGATTACAACATGAATCTTTCTCACACTAAAAATAAAAATAAACATAAACATATAAATAAACACACAAGTGATAACAAAATAAAAGGTAGAAATAAATCATAAAATAAATGCATGGATCGAAGCAAAAGAAATATACACATAAGAATATACACCATAAAATAAATCAAAAAAATATATATATTATGAAATTCCAATATGTCTATCACAACATGAATCACAAGCATATATATATACCAAAAAAAATAAAAAAATAGATACAACATATACAATATGAAAATCAAACATATCAATATCANACAATAAAATGAAAATGCTTACAATGACGTAACATGAAAACTAATTAACAAAAATAACATGAAAGCATAAATAAACACACAAGACAACAAACAAATTATATACACATACAATATTAAAATCAAATATACACATCTAACATGAAATTCAAAATCACAATTAAATCTAAACATGTTTCCGTCCAAAAAAATACATTTCTATAATGTGTATGTTTATAGAATAAACTCTAACAAATGCATACAATCATATAATTTAAATTCAAAAAAACACTCAACAAATGCTTACAATAATATAATTTGAATTCATTAACAAAAGTAATATAAAAATACAATTAAATACACAAGTAGTAACCAACATATATCATGGTGTAATTGTTTTTAAGGTGTTCAATGTTGATTGTATGAGTATGTTAGGATAACAACGTAGTGAAGAAAATGGTGGTAGTGTAAAAACACAGATAGACGATCCAGACAGACGGCTAGATGTTTCTGGGGTGTTCAGTGTTGATTGTATGAGTATGTTACGACAACAATGGAGTGAAAAAAATGGTGGCAATGCAAAGACACAAACAAACAATCCAGTGAACAAGTACAGTTGGACTCTCTTTTCTTCTATAAGTTCCTATAACAACTATTCTATTTTCCATAAAATAGAACACAGATTGTTTAGTGGATATGAGAGTAGAGTTGAGTGTGGAATAAATGAGAAATACATAGAATGAGCATCCATAAAAATAGAACACATATTCTTTAGGGGATATTGGAGTAGAGTTGAGTATGGAATAAACGAAAAATACCTCGAATAAGAATCCTTCAAAGTTGATTTGATAGTGTTTTTCCTATGCAGAGTCCAACATCTTCATTGATGCTCCTCCAAAATATTTCTACACCTACACACATAAATATGTTAAACAAATATGTTAAACCATTGAATTGAAATAAACATAGATGCAATTGCAGATTAAAATAAACTCCACAAGTAGTTGTCCATACTTCATCCACTCACTGCACATCATGTGGAATGTTTATCAAGCACAACTATAGGGTTTAACCAAGCCAACTATCATCTCGTATCCCAGAGGAAAGAAAATGAAAAGAACAAAAAACAATAAAAGATGACTAATATACAAGCCAAACAGAAAACCCAAAACCTAGAATCAAATTACAAGTAAAGAAGGAAAATAGCATGGCCGTGTTATGAATCTTAACTCAACAGAGAAATAACCATTGAAATAGAAAAAACAATGGTATAAAACATAACAACAAGAGAAATAGAAGGAAAAAAAAATACAGAAATCAAGGAAGTGCAGCTCAACATTTCTTAACGACCCATCACCTTCTCTGGTTTTCCCTACAGCAATAGAATATTATTCTTTACCCTGCAACAATAGTCTTTTTTGCCCTCCTCAGTTTGAATAAAGAGGGGATTAACAATATACAAAATCAAAGAAGACAACCAAAAAATTAATTTCATGAACAGAGGTAATAGGGTTATTACATAAATGGAATCCAGTGGGTTCTTCTGCCCTTCTTCTATAGAACCACCATCGCATGAGGCCCCCAGAGCATGAGCCCCCTACTGAGCTCGAAGTAAGGAGGATGGTGAGGATGGTGGGGTTCCTCTCTCTACTCTGCACCACAAACCTCTACTATACACAAATCAATATTCACATTTACAACCACATTACCTTCACTTTAGACACCCACGTTCTACACGAGGGTTCTTACATGACCCGGTGGTAGTAGAATGTCGCCCAGGAATTACTCTCTACTGGCGCCTTTCGAAGGTTGGCTGCCAGAATGCCCACCTCCAAGAATCCCTACAGTTTGAGGATGTGTTCTGTGTGTAGGCTCCAGACGAAGGCCTACATCTCCATTTTGAACCCCACAATGATGTCCTCGCCCACACAGAAAGCAAGATGTCTCCATTTCGAATCCCACAACGATTCCCTCACCTACACAAAAAGGCAAGATGTCTCCATTTCAAATCCCACAACAATTCCCTTGCCCACACAGAAAGGCAAGAGGTGCTGCAAGTCCTTACACTTTCCGAGAGAACTGCCCCAGAGAAACCCTACCTCTGGATTGACGACTGGCACCCCGTGCTCTTCATTCACCATTTCCACAACCTTGTCATGCATTACATGGACTGCCTGAGTTTCGAACTTATGACATCCAAGAAAAATTAATACCATAGATTCGGGTTGGCTTACATGTCGAAGGAATTGCTACGGTCGATAATATCCTAATGGTCTCGTGTACTATGATTCCTTCTCTCTTACAAAGAATTAGAAGCGTTCATCCATGTCTGGGAATCCCAATTGTCGAAGACTGGTTGTTGGCCCTGCTTCAAGACCGCCATGCAACTTTCCTGGGATCGAATGGCAGGGAGGATCAGGATGTTGTGGGGAGTGTTGGAGACTTTTTTCAATTCCAATTAGCTATTGAGAAACATTTCCCCCTTACTGTGAATGCCTTGGATGTCTACCAAGATGAGCAGTATATCCATCCACCCATATTCCAGAGCATCGACGACCCCTGCACTTCATGTCAGCGCTTCGCCTTGGCTCAGTGCTCCCATGCACCGATGATCCCTTATATGCTCTGCACCGAGCCCTCAGTTTTGTCATCAACCATCACATTGAATTCCATAATTAAAAAAGAACACTACAATTAATGAAAAATATGGCTTGGTAATTCTTTTCTCCTTGTTTATTGTTTTCCTCATGTCCGCAACGATTCTGTTTTTTTGAAGGCATGATTTTCCATGTTTTCCGTTCTCAAAATTCTAAATTCTAAAATAGATTTAAAAGTTTTTCTCGGTCGATGTCTAATAATTGGAGTGATAGTTAGTCGTTTGCAAGCTGGTACATCTGTGCTTGGCTCGCATTAAACCATTTTTGATAGGGTGAGAGTAGATCATTTCTATTTATATTTTTATGGTAAAGATCATAAATTTTGATGAATTTGATGGTAAAGTTATCTATTAATGTGATTTGAGAAAGGTGTTTATTTAATTTTATTGAAGTAATTAATATTTTTTTTTATTATAAAAATTATGTTTTATTTAATATTTAAAAGTTTATTTATATTTTACATAATTATATAGTTTTGAAAGTTTAAAAGGTTCATATTTTTTTATATGTGAGAGAATTGTTTCTATTTAGATTTTAATATGGTTAAAAATTGTTATTATAATTTTGATTATTTGAGTGTAAAGTCATCTTTTAATGTGATTTGATAAAGTTATTTAGTTAATTTTAGTGAAGTAATTAATATTTATTTTTATTATGAAATTATGTTTTATTTTATATTTAAAAGTATCATTATAAGTATATAGTTTTAAAAGTTTTCAAAGGTAATTTGATTGAAGTCAATAATTTTTTTTTAATAAGCATGTCACAAAATGAGATTTGATTACGAATGTAGAGGGTAATATATTTTTCTCAAAACCACTTAAACTACACCCAAATCACATAAGAAAAACTCAAATTATATATACATGGTAATAAATTAATACATGACCCCCTAATTTGAGTGCCAATAGAATCCCACGTGCCTAGCACTTATCTCGACGAGTCGACACATGGACTACCAACAACCCACCCTCACGATGAACTCCAACTAAATTAATGTGACCATTAATGGGTCAACCACCACCTTGATGTGGACAAACAATGATAAGGTCGATGATATAACTACGGACAAGAGCGGAGGAACTGGTGCATGTGAGAGAAGTCTCTCGAACAACCCTAGCCTCAACCGTACGCAAAACCAGAAGAGGATGAGGGTTCCTATCGCTCGAAAAGGGTCACATAAAATATATCCTAGGCGTGGAATCAAATTCTAACATTTAAACTGGATTTATGGGACATGTCAGCATCAATGTAGCCACTGTCACCTTAGAAAATCTCACTCCTAAGTCTTTTCTGCAATGTTGAGTGTCAATTTTTAGCATCACCTCCTCATTTCTCTCCCAAAGAGAGCAGTCCTGCAAAGAAAGGGAGAAGAGAAGCCAAAGTTGATTCTAGAGTTGGTGCCTGTAGCTCTTTGGTTATTTTTTATTCAAGTTTTAAGTGAGTCAGTATGACCTCAAGGGAGACCAGAGGTAGAGATCGTCATCTGCAACCAAACCTCCCTCTCCTAAAGACATACTAGGACAAATTCAGAGCAACAAAAGCATTTCAAAATCAAACCACTCTTGCTACTAGAGAAGTGGTGGAATCTCTTGAAGTGGATGTTCGGTGCACTCATCAATGCATTTCAAATAGTGAAGTAGATTCAAAATGGATATCCTGTATGTTAGACACTGGTTCCATTAGGACAAGGGATACCAAGTACTATTGTACAATTGATATTTATTGGCATTTAAAGGCCCTCCTTGGAAGGTCTCTCACTGACAAGCAGGAAATCTTAAATGACATATCCATGTAGATTGAATACCTCCAATTGAAGGTCAAATCCCTGGATAAAAATATCCCCATCATGGCTTCTAGTTCAGGATTACACTTCGAATAACCGAGTAGTGATATCCCTTAGGTTCCAAAAGAATGTGGTTCCCCATCTATTGTAAACATTCCATGATTTCTTCTCTTATCAATAATTTTTTGTATATTTTTGTAGACAACATAAGGCAATGAGTTATATGTTTCATTTTTTTTTCTAGACTATGGCATGTAGACATATGGCATATATGATAGGGAGCCCCATACGGGGGATAATAAGTATTTTGTCAATATCAGAGATCAAGATTCAAAGTCTACATTATGGCTTCCATTTAAGCCTTTTGAATAGAAAGAAGATAGACAATCATTTGTAACTCGGCTTTTGCATATTTGTTTATATTTTGATACAATTTGATAGATTATAAAAAAATGTTACATGACTAGTTGGAAAATTGAAAACCCACATTCTTAAATATGCAACATAAATACATGGTGCATTCTACAATGGTTGTGGTAACTAGTTGTAAATGAAAGAAACTTACTATTGATCAATGCATTCGGAAAGTGTGTAATGTAAGACATTAGTGAGTTTATGTATACCAAAAGTAGTGGAGAGAGAGCACTCTCATGATAGGAATATGCTAGGTTGGTGTGAATGGGAATTCATTCCTTTATTCACTCTAAAATAATGCTTGGTATCTTACTCAATTCATAGATTCAAATTGTAGGGACTGTTAAGGTTTTCAAAATTACTCACACTATTATACTGTGCTAGATTTATCAAACATAAAGCTCAAGGAGCAAATTAGTGAATGTGAAAACCTTTTGTAGGGAGAAAAACTTGAACAAAATTTACACCTTGATAGATTTGATCCATTCTGTACTTGATATATCCAGAATTTAAACAGATCTTTATTAATTGTATCTCATCAACCTTTTATTAACAAAGTAAACCAACTCCTAAAAGTCAAACTAATTAAAATATATTAATATGATTAATTTCTTAAGAAAAATTTATTATTATACTATATTATATATTCCATGCCTCAAATATCATGACAACCTAGCTTGTGGTTCACCTATTAAATCAATGATGAGACCCATTATACAAATTCTCTTGGAATTTGAGGAGGATGTGTTACATTTTAAGCAACAATCATCACTTTGTTTTTTGAAATACATGTCACAGATTGCAAGAGAATTAAAACCATAGGTGATTTCATGCATGATCTAGATGGATATTGGTAGCTACCCACCTTTTCCAACTGGCTCAAAATAGTTTTCTTACAATTTTGGCAATTTATTATTTTTAGCAGTTTGAACTTTCGGGGCCATTTTGAGGGCCTAAATGAAGGCTTTTCAGTATAGATCTCCTCAATGATAGCCAAAGGAATGATTGAGACACACAAATTAATATCCTCGAAGACACCTTTCCAATGGGATATCACACGCCTAAAATGAAGATCGTATGGAAAAGTTATGACCTCGGGAAGTTGATGTACTAACTTACCCGAATGGGGCCCACATGACTTTTGGTGCTTCATCTCCTAGGGTTAGGTTTTTGGATGTCTAGGGTTTTGGGCATTCTTTCTTATTGTAAAAATGACTTCAGAGCCTCATTGTAACCTTCTTCT
The DNA here is from genome assembly GCA_010110895.2 of Picea sitchensis. Taxonomy (NCBI): domain Eukaryota; kingdom Viridiplantae; phylum Streptophyta; class Pinopsida; order Pinales; family Pinaceae; genus Picea; species Picea sitchensis. The sequence continues at coordinate 35,701 of SNQJ01S0014256.1, forward strand.
TATGAATGCGCACTGCTGTCAAATCTCTTCTTAGAGATAAGCCGCCACCATTCCAACAAGCTTGTTTCTGCTGCATTTTACAATTTCAGCTAATTTTGTTATTGAATAGAAAACTAGTTTTACTGTATCTCTGTTATTTTGTGTTAAGCACCTATTAATAATATGTATTCATTTCATTCTTCTCATAAAATATGGATCAGTGGTATCAGAGTGGTATTCTCCTTGTCATCTTAATGCAATTCCCTAATGAAGTCGGAGTACAAAGAGTTGGGTGTCGACCTTGTTTCTCTTGAGGACAGAAGATCTTGCACGCCCAAGCAACCTCCCATGATATGAGAAAATAAATATGAAGGGATAGGAGATCCTTTCAAAAAATTGATTGAGGAATCCCTCACGCAACAGAGGAACGAGATGATGGATAGTTTCACGCAAATCCTTCGGCGGCTACCAACAGGCGACGTATCTTCTTCGAATGTAGGCATCGCCCCCTTCAAGGTACAAATAAACTTCAATATTCTTGTATTTGAAGGTCAGATAGATGCAGATTCTATAGACAAGTGGTTGAATCTACTAGAAGGGTATTTTTTTGTCCATAACTTTTCAAATAGAGAAAATATTACTTTTGCACTCCTCAAAGACGTTCTCCATGTCAAAGATTGGTGGGAAACTTTCTGTGAGCAAAAGGAAACAGAGGAAACCTCATTATTTTCAGTCACCCCCACCTGGAAATCCTTCAGGGATGATAGTAAGGAACAATACTACCCTATTAAAAGTTATGACGACCTATATACCAAATGGACCACACTGTGGCAAGAAAGAGACCAAGCAGTGCCAGATTTCACAAATATCTTCCATAACTTGCGCACCAAGTTGGGTATCAAAGATTCAGAGAAAAATTTGGTGCTCAAGTAATTCCTGGACATCTCATCCTTAGGCGAAGCCTACCGATATTCCATCAAAATTGAGCAGAAGCTCAAACAAAAGACACGACAATTTGGGCCTAGGAACTCCTCACAACAAAAGCCAGGAAAAAGCAGCCCTAACCCACTGATCAAAGGACAGAGAAAAGATGGATAGTATCAGGACAACCAGTCCAAGCCGCAAGCAAAGAAGGACATCAGAAAGACAAATAAAGATACCGGGAAGTGGTATGAATTCCATAAGAGCCCTTGGAATAACAATGTTGATTATGGCTCAAAGCAGTCACTGGTGGCCAAAGTGAAAGACTTTGAATCAGATACAGATTATGACTCTGAGCCAGAACCAGAAAGTAAAAGATAGATCATATACGTGGAACCCAGTGCCATCATTGCTACCACCAAGCTTCAACCTGGTGAACTAGACGAGCCAAAAGAAGGAGAGCGCCTGTTCCATTCACAGATGTGGGTAAAAGGCACCCTGTTGCACTTCATCATTGATAGCGGTAGCCAGAAGAACCTCATCTCAGAAAAGTTCATCAAGTGGTTGGCCATACCAACAACGTTGCACCGACAACCCTACACCATTGGATGGATCTACCAAGGAAGCGATCTTCGCGTCAGTCAACAGTGTCGATTGTCGTACGACATCAAGCCCTTCAAAGATGAGGTATTGTGTGATGTTGCTCCTCTCCAAGTTTGTGATGTTCTTTTGGGCCAACCTTATTTATGGAAACATCATGGTGTATATGATTCTAGGCCTCGTAGTGTTATTATTACTTTGAATAGAAAATTGTTGAGGATACCTGAGGCAGTCCCACCTATTGCTATTTCCTTGATCTTTGCTAAGAAATGAAGGAAGGTCATTTCTCAAATGGGGAAGTTTGTATTCTTCATGATTCACACTCATAATAAGAGAAAGATCGCAGCCACATCCAGGGTCTTTGCATTCGACCTCTCCAGACAACAAAAGCAAGTAGATAAGGTCATGGAAGAATACTCGAATATCTTCTCCTCACCTACAGGGGTACCTCTGTACTGCCAGGTCAAGCACCCCATAGATCTGACCCCCAGTGCACCGCTACCCAATGGGTCAGTCTATCATTGTTCTTTGTTAGAGAATGAGGATATCAAGCGACATATCCAAGAACTGCTCCACAAGGGGCACATCCACCCCAACTCATCACCTTGCAGGAGCCCAATTGTGCTGGTACAGAAGAAAGATGGAACCTGACAACTCTGTATTAACTATTAGGCTATGAATAAAATCACAGTCATAAATCGGTACCCAATTCCCCGAATCGATGACCTCCTTGATCAACTCACGCGGAACAAATACTTCAGTAAGATTGATCTGAATTCTGGCTACCACCAGGTCCTGATAGAATAGAAAAATGTATGAAAGACCGCCTTCAAGTCAAAGGAAGGCCTTTTTGAATGGTTGGTCATGCCCTTTGGTTTGACAAATTCTGCAACCACTTTCATGAGGATTATGGACGATATCATGCGACCATTCACCAATACATTTGTAGTGGTTTATCTAGATGACATTCTAATTTACAACAAGACTTGGGCCGAACACTTGCATCATATTCAGTAGTTTCTACACACCCTGCGACAACACAAGCTATACACCAACTTGGAAAAATAATCCTTTGGCATGGACAGGGTCCATTACCTGGGCTACATCATTGATCAACATGGTGTACATGTGGATCCATCCAAGCTCCAAGTCATCTGTGACTGGCCATCCCCAACAACACTCACTGAGCTTCGCATATTCTTGGTCGTTGCCAATTTTTACCATAGGTTCATGTTGGGATTCTCCCATATTGCATGGGCCCTTAGCCAAATCAACAAGGGTGGTGGTAAGGATAAATTTGCGTGGGGTCATTCCCAACAATAAGCGTTCGAGAATTTGAAGCAACGCTTGTGCTCATCACCAGTAATTTCACTACCATACTTGCAACATCCCTTTGAGATTGAGATAGATGCTTTAGACTATGTTGTGGGTGTCGTTCTCACTCAGCACAGCCACCTAGTGGCCTATCATACTGAGACACTGTCAGATATTGTCTGTAAGTACCCTACTTACGACAAAGAAATGTACTCCTTTGTGCAAGCATGCCGCCAGTGGAGACATTACATTCTAGGGAAGGAGACAATCATCCACATTGATCATAATCCATTGCAATTAATGCAGACACAGGGAAAATTGCAGAATGACCACCATCAAAAGTGGTCCACATACTTGCAGCAATTCCACCTCAACATCAAGTATAAAATAGGAAGCACCATTCATGTCATTGATTGCCTCAATAGATCACTAGTCGCGACACTCACCATGGTGCTAGACTCTTGTGGTCATGAGACATCTGCATGGCCCCAACTCTATGAGACAGACCCTGACTTCGCCACCACCTACCAAATGTTGGGTGCAAACGCAATTGTCGATAATTTCCATCTTCAATATGGGTTGTTTTGTCGTCTAGGCCATATCTATGTTCCATCAAGTGAGCGAGCAAATATGATCTAGGAATCCCACTACAGTTGGGTTGCAAGACACTTCAGCATCGAAAAGATAGTGGCGATGCTACAAAAACACTTCTACTGGACGAAACTTCGACATGAGGTCAGCAAGTATATCAGGTCCTACACTGCCTGCATTATTGCCAAACCGACCACTAAGAAACAAGGCTTGTACGCCCCTCTTCCTACTCTTGAAAGGCCATGGGAATCCATCTCAATGGACTACATGTCATGTCTCCCGTCCACCAAGTGGGGAAATGATTTTGTTTTTTTGGTTGTTGATCATTTTTTTAAGATGACGATCTTGGTTGCCTACAAGAAGAGCATCACAACAGAGGCCACTGCCAAGCTCTTCTTTAAACAAGTCTAGGTACATTTTGGAATCCCACAAACCATTGTCTCAGTTCATGATAGTCAATTTCTCAGCACATTCTGGTCAAGCCTCTAGTCACTGTTGGACACCAAGCTCACCAAATCCACGACCTTCCACCCCTAGATAGATGGCTAAACTGAGGTTGTAAATCAAATGATTGTGCATATCCTTTGCATGTATAATTCAAGTCACCCTTGAAAATGGGATGAGAGCCTTTCCTATGTACAATATAGCTACAATTGAGCCTTGCATAGCTCAACCGGCCACAACCCCTTTCAAGTGGGGTTGGGATTCCAACCATTGGGTCCCATAGATGTTGCACTTCCCCTTGCAGTCACCTCGACCGAATCATATCCTGCTCCAGCTGAAGCTGACAAAACCACCTGTTTCATTGAGAGGATCCAAAACATCTACCAATAGGTTCAGGATATCCTACAGAATTCCAATGACAAGTACAAACAATGCCATGATCAACATCGGGTGCCACATAAGTTTCAGGTGGGTGATAAAGTTTGGTTGCACTTGCAGAAAGAACGCCTTATAGGACCCCATAGGAAGTTTATCCCACTCCATTATGGGATGTACACTATCACCAAGTCCATGGGGTATAATTATTTTGAGCTCAACATTCCTCCTTTCCTTGTCCTACACCTAATGTTCAACATGGTTCTCCTTCGCCCTTATTTCCCACCATTATTGGACACCTCAGAAGTAGAAGAAAAACTGAAATCAACAGAGATAAACCTCGACTGCATACAACGGTAATCCAATGATCACATTGTGTATATATAGATCAAGGGAACTCGACAACAAAGGATCCAACTTTATCGAGTCGTCAAAGCAAGGCAGCTCCTGCACCAAGGCAAGTGGCTCACCCGGGGCCAAATTCAGCAGAAATTTCCTCATCTGATGGGGGAATTCAATGAAATGGAGACCATTGATTCCTAAGGAGGGAGGATTGATCCAAATGGATATCATTGGCCACCCACCTTTTCCAATTGGCTCAAAATAGTTTTCTGACAATTTTGGCAATTTACTATTTTTAGCAGTTTTAACTTTCGGGGCCATTTTGAGGGCCTAAATGAAGGATTTTTGGGATATATCTACTGAATGATAGTCAAAGGAAATATTTAGACCCCAAAATGAATCTCCTTGATGATACCTCTCCAATGATCTATCATACACCTAAAACGGAGATCGTATGCAAAAGTTACGACCCCGAGAAGTTGATGTACTAACTTACCCAAACGGGGCCCACATGACTTTTGGCGCTTCATCTCCTAGGGTTAGGTTTTTGGATGTCTAGGGTTTTGGGAATTCTTTCTTATTGTAAAAATTATTTTAGAGCCTCATTGTAACCTTCTTGCAAATGCGCGTTGTCGTCACATCTCTTCTCAAAGATAAGCCGCTACCATTCCAACAAGCTTGTTTCTGCTGCATTTTACAGTTTCATCTTATTTCATTATTGAATAGAAAACCAGTTTTATTGTATCTCTATTATTTTATGTTAAGCACTTGTTAATAATATTTATTCATTTCATTCTTCTCATAAAATCCGTATCATTGGAAGAGAATTAAAACCATGTGTTTCAGTAAACTCTTTGTACGGTATAGGTAACTAAGTTTCCGATTGATTTTCAAGAATACTCATAACACTTTCAAATGTGGGGTTTGTGTATTCAAAGGTAATGTATTCTTCATAAGGGATATGGGAGAAAATTTATTGGATATCAATATTTTCAGAGGACTAGTCATGTGTGTGCAATGCATTTAGGTAAGCCATACAATTTCAGGCCCTTCTTTTAGCACCAATTCTATTGACGAGGCATAAATTCCCTGTGACAATAAGGGTACTCCCCGATACATGGTCTTGATTAGACTATGAACCATTTGCTTTAGGAGACTCATCTTGATTTTGGACCTATTTCCATTACTAGTTGTGAGGGTGAATAAATGGATGGTTATGAAAATGAAAGATGTAGATGAATACTATGTAAATGCATAAAATAAATCTAATCTACTTCTAACCTATCATATTGTATCTAAGACCAAATTATTGTAACTGAGTGAGTTGAAGTGACACTAAACTCCGCAAAACCCTTTGATTAAATATTTGTCACAAAGGTACAAAGTTAGATAACACATGCATACAATTGTATAACTGGATTAGTCTAAATCTTATTTCTACATGCATAACAAGCTCATATTTTTAGGACATTAAACATTAAAAAGAATAACAAAACTACAACAGTAAGACTGTTTTCATAATAAAATTTTATAAGAAAATCATGTTTTATAACCCATGTGGACAAAAAAAATTATGTTGGAAATAGTTCACAGCAAACAACAATACACATAAGTTCTTCTCTCTATCAAAATCTGGCCCTGATGGATTTTCAATATTAGTTAATACAATATGCTTCCTTGAAATAGTTATTGAGTCTATACAATGCTTGAAGCACCATTTCTAAATGGGATACCTCCTATACTTATACAATTATTCATAAATCCCAAAATGGCTTCTTATATTCTTCAAGAAGTGGTTATAAAACTTTTCATATACCCTTAGTAGTTGTTTGACATGTGTGAGGATAAAGACAAAATTGAAGGTAGTTAGAAAAATAAAAAATAGGATGTAGTTGACAACAGATTCAATTTTTTTGGTATGCCTTGTCTATGTGCTCTTTTATCAAATGTAAGTGGTCCACATATCTAATTGATTGTAAAGTGATATGAATGATCAATATGTCAATTCCTCAAAAGTGTCCTTATGCATGGCTGTGTTGTCATTGAGATTCTGCATATATTTTTCCATAGTAGCCATGAATTCCTAGATCATGGTGTAGACTTTGGTGTGATGAATGAGGTGATGGTCAATTAAGTTTTTCATGACTTTGGAGGTAAATTCCGTTACCTCCTTCATGTGACTTTTACTTCATTGTACTTTATCTATTATTTGTTATGTGATAAGAGTCTTTCCAAGTTTTACAAGAAGAGGAAGATAACACTTGACTTTTATGTCTTGTGTCATTTTGTGTAGTCGTGAACAAATTTCCATTGAGGTGGTTGTTTCTTTGACTTCTCTCTACCCATCCTACTCGAAGAAGTGAAGAAAAACAAGATCAACTTTCCTATCTATGCTTGAGGGAAGTGGAAGCTCGATCAGTGCATCTAAATTTTCAGCGATCCACCTGTCAATATCTCCTATTGTTTCTTGGATATTGTTGAAATGAGTGTTTTTGGCATGCACCTAGCTATGTTGTTCCATAATGGTGGTCATAGTCTCTTGGTCTTCTGAGTTGTTCTTCTAGATCCCTAATTTGTACATCCTTTTATAGGTTTAGGCGGTGTAGGTTCCTAAATTTTTCTTACATTGTCATCATGAAAGCGACGTCAAAAAATGCTATGGAGATTGGGTCTTTATTGAAGTTTAATGTCACTAGGATCTATGTAATCACTGATATCATATTACCTCTTATGACCGATACTTTCCTTGTTTTTTCTTACACGATCCTGCCTATGGCCCTATCATATGTGAACTTTTCTAGGTTGGGCACTTCACCCTCTTTGAATGGGGTACAAATTCCTAGACCTATCTGATTGAATTGAGCATGTACACTAGTGCTTGTTGCTGCAAAGGCTTCTATCTTAGTTGTTGTCTCTTCTGCATCATCCTTACCTTTAGCTTTGGATTCACAAAAAAATCTTTTCTTTTCCACCACATGTTTCATTTTCTTGTGCATATTTATTTTCACCTTCTATTCTTATATATTACTAGCTCTTCTTCTTTATTTTTATCCAAATTGAACTAATGTAGTTGCAGCAAATGCCTTCACTATTGACTCTTTCTTTGCTTTCTTCTTTTCATCCTCTCGTACTTTTTCTTCATCGACAATTATTTCAATGGGTTTTACTTGTATTCTAGTAATTACTACATCGTAGGTCTTGTCTCCACAATGGAACTCTTCCTCCTCCCATACTTATGAGGCATATTCCCAAGGAAATCCAAGATTATTAAAGTGTTCTTTGACTATTTTCTTCGGGTCATGCCTACTGAACATCGCTTCCACAAAATGGTATGAAATAAATGTATCCACTTCGTCTTGGGCCTATTTGGTGTTTTCAAATGAGTAGGTTCCAATACACAATGGAATTTGGGGGCATATAGATTTCTTATTCCAATAGAGTATTCCCTCGAGTCCGTTGATCACCATCTGGTAAGCTACCTCATGGAGCACTAATTTTTTCAGGACAAATCAGGGAAGAAATTTAAGTAAATGTGGTTCTTTCATGGCCATATATATCCTGATATATGTTCCATGATCCATCAAACACCAATATCCTATTCTCATTATTACAAAAAATGATTTTTTGGTCATACATGGGGATGGTGAGCAAAAAATGAACTCGTACAATGAGGCTAAAATGTTATAAGAAATCTTGTGATATTCTATTTTGTATTTATGCTCCCATAATAATTTGCAGTATATGTGTATGGTTGGGTCTGTTGGTTGCCATGCCTAGCCCATTTTCAAGTATTGGTGTGCAACACACATGATATCTGTGAGATATGAGGACATGTGAAAGTTTAGAAAAGTTCCATGATGTGCTTCCACAATTGATGTGATGGCATCTGCTAAATTTGCTGACCAAATGTCATCCCAATTGAAAGATGATCCTTCATCTGCACAAGAATGAATCATGGACATATATAATAACAATAGTTTGGAGGCATCTAGATCTCCATACAACCCACATAGAATGGAGACCATGTACTGATATGGATTCCTTAGCAAGGTTGTAGGGTATTGAATAGTTTTTCTAAGATTGAACTTCTTTTCTGGTTTGTACTAGATATGGTGCATGTCTTTGGTTGCATGTTTGAACCTTTCAAGAATTTTTCTATCCATTTTTCGTGTTTCTTTCTCTAGATGATAACACACTAGTAGATAAGAATGTTGGAATGAGGCTATATGTTATCCCTGATCATTTCATATGTACATGTTTCCTAAGTCCATGTGTTTAAGGATCCAGGAAATGACATCGACATCAGGTAATATAGCAGTGATGGTTTCTACTCTGTGAATCCATAATTTCCTAATGTTCTTGAAAATCCTAAGTTCATTTTGGTCTTCTGCATCGGTGATGAAGTTTTGTTTCTTGAACATTTAATAAATGTCACCCCACTTGAGTGAATCTTCCCCTTTTTCCAGGAAGACAGTTCTGTCATCATACATTTCTCCTGTGACGTTGGGTTTATCTTCATGTTGGAGGCCACCCCCGGAGGCCTCCGTGGTAGGTTATTTTCTAGTAACCTTCTTCATTGAAGATTGTTAAGGTTTAAGCTATTATTAGAGTTCTTTTCATTTCACCTAATAACAATAGCATGGATAGGATCACTAATAATACACAATTACAAGAGACAAATCATTTATCCTAGGAAACCCTCATGGGGGAGAAAACCCATCAAAACTTCCTTATTATAGATAGCCATTAAAATGCCAAGAGATAACTCAAACAAATATAAATTCCTATCCCAAGAATCTCTCTCTCTCTCTCTCTCTCTCTCTCTCTCTCTCTCTCTCTCCAACTACATCTTTGAACTTGTCTCTTGATGAACAAGTGAGTGTGTGTCTAAGTGAGGCACTAGCCTCCTTATTTATACAATTCTAGCATGTGTGGAGGTGTATTTTCACTGGCAGGGCTGACTTCTTCTTCTGGGTGGTTATAACCACCTTTAATATATATTTTGGGGTCGACTTCTTATTTTGAATATTACAATTATGTTTTGACCAATCCGTAAAAGGGGATTTGGTCATTTACAATACCCAACATGATCAATCCGCAAAGGGGGATTGATCTAATGAACAATACATCAATAATAATTAGAATTATCTTTCGAGTTACATTATTTCAACACTCCCCCTTAACAAGAAGGATATTCTACAACAACATCAGGCGAGAGAGAGGACATCATCATCAACAACATCAGGTGGGTAAGAGGAAAACATCATCAACAACATCTTAGAACACTCACTGGTATATCTATAAATCATCGGACGTTTTTCTCATCAGCATCATCTTCATTCACAATGGAATGAAATCATCATCTACATCAATATGGATTAGTATAAAACTAATACATCATCATCACCACAATGCAAGGTTGGTCACATGATCACAGCATGAAGATGGCACATCATCACTACACGAGGTTGGCACACTACACAAAAATTAAGATGGAATCAGAGCACAAAAATTAAGCTAGAACCACAACAAAACAATTAAGCTGGCAACACAACACTTGACTAGCATCTCAACGCAACAATTAATCTATAAGAACAACACTAGGATGGCATCTGGACACAACAATTAAGCTGGAATCACAACACTCAACTGGCATCTCAACACAACAATTAAGCTAGAACCACAACACTTGGCTAGCATCTCAACACAACAATTAAGCTGGAATCACAACACTCGGTTGGCATCTCAACACAAGAATTAAGCTATAAGAACAACACTAGGATGGAATCTCGACATATCAATTAAGTTGGAGGCACAATACTAGACTAACATATCAACACAACACTACTCCCCCTTTCGAGGGAGGTCCTTTCAGACTATACCGATCTTATCTCGAAAGTGCTCAAACTTTACACAAGATAGAGGCTTGGTCAACACATTGGCAACCTGTTCATCTGTGCTAACATATTGGCTCTGTATGGATCCTCTCTTCACCATGTCATAGATGTAATGGTATCAAATCTCTACGTGCTTCGACTTGTCATGAAATACATGATCTCTGTCATCTTTATGTAGCTTTGGTTGTCACATAGGATCATGGTTTCTTCCATCTCTAGGTCAAATAGACCTATAAACAACTTTATAAGCCATACATCTTCACAATTAGAATAACATGCGGAAATATACTCTACCTTCGCTGTACTGAGAGAAATGCTAGATTTCTTCCTACTCTACCATGATATCATGGTTGATCCCAAACTGAAACAACCTTATGAAGTGCTCTTCCTGTCAGAGACACTTCTAGCCCAATCTAAATCAGTTTACCCACTCAGTGTGAAATCATGATCTCCATCATAATTGAGACCATAATCTAATGTACCCTTAAGGTACCTCATCACATGTTTTGCGGCAACTAGGTGAATATGTCTAGGTTCTACCAGAAAATGACTCAAGGTGTTCAGGACAAAATAGATATCTGGTCTGGTGTTCATCGGGTACATCAACGATCCAATGATATATCTATACAACTTGGCATCAATTAATTATGAAGAAGTGTTGAACAATAGCTTCATCTTTGCTTGCATGGGTGTATTCATGGACTTGCACTCTAACATGTCGAATCTCTTCAGGATTTCAACTACATACTTCCCTTGGTTAAGGAAGATTCTCTTTGGTCTCTTCCATACCTCAAGACCTAAGAAATAATTCATTAGGACAAGGTCTTTCATCTCAAATTATGAAGCAAGATTCTTCTTACATTCAGTGATGACCTTTTCTTCTCCAGTTATGAATAAGTCATCCACATACAACAACAATATCACTGGCTCATCATTCATAACCTTGAAGTAGAGGCTAGAATCTACTTTACTCTTGGTAAATCCCAAGCTCATCAGAAAATTGTCTATCCTGCCATAACAAGCTCTAGGAGCTTGCTTCAACCTGTATAGAGCCTTCTTCAACTTGTAGACATGAGTCTTCCTGTCTTCAACTTCAAATCCTTGAGGTTTTTCTATATACACTTCTTCTTCGATGACACCATTTAGGAAAGTTGTCTTTACATCCATTTGGTGTAACCTCCACTTCATCTTAGCTGCAAGGGCTATGATGGTTCTGATCGAAGTGTATCTGGATACAGGAGAAAATGTCTCTTAATAGTCAATTCCTTCCTTTTGACAAAAGCCACGAGCGACAAACCTTGCTTTGTACTTCTCAATACTTCCATCAACAACATGTTTTATTTTGAAGAGCCATTTGGAAAATACCACATCCTTTCTCTTTGGTCTGGGAACTATTTCCCATACATCATTCTTTATTATGGATTGGTATTCTTCTGTCATGGAATCTGTCCATTCTTTCTTCTGAATGGATTCTTCAAAGTAGGTGGGATCCTTCTCTAGGAGATCACACATCAAAGTCATATAACTGGAGAATGGCTTGGTTCTTTTCACATGTCTCATGGCTCCTTCGGGAACACCATACTTCTCTCCATCTTGAATAAGCTCCCTAGCCCAAGCAAGATTTCTCTTATGGGAGATCGCCATCTGAGGAGGTTCTTGAAATTATAATATGTCATAATCTTCTATAATTTCCTCACCAGGGTAAGCTATGACTTCCCTCACTAGTTCTACAACTTTGGGAACCTCCCTCGTTGATTCTGCAACTCTGGGAGCTACAGGTTCCTTTTCATATAATTCTTCAAGTTGGCATCTTCTTGATTTCTTGAGCACTTCATCTTCATCAAAGGTCACATCACTGTTGATCTATATGCGATGGTGAATTGGTATATAAATTTTGAAGGCCTTGCAGGCCTCACAGTATCCCAGAAATATTCCCTTCTTTCCTGAGGGACCCAACTTGTTTCTCTTCTCTTTCGGAATATGCACAAATACTGGACAGCCAAATATTTTGATATGCCTTACCTCTGGCTTCTTTCTGGTGAACATCTCTTCTAGGGTCTTGAACCCAAGTGCACTATGGGACAATCCATTTTGTACATATACTGTTGTCATTGTTGCTTCTACCCATAAGCACATTGGAAGATCTTGATCATGGATCATGGGATTAACTTCTTCCATTATCGTTCTATCCTTTCTTTTTGCTACATTGTTTTGTTGAGGATTATAGGGAGTGGTGATCTCCCTCTTGATCCTGACATCTTTCCAAAAGTTCACAAACTCTTTTGAGGTGTATTCTCCTCCATTATCTGACTTCAATATCTTGATCATTATTTCAGAAAGATTCTCTATTAAGGCTTTGAATTCCTTGAATTTGCTGAACACTTCATCTTTTGATTTCAAAAAGTAAACCCAGGTATTACGAGAATAATCATCAATAAAACATACATAGTACACATACCCACTGATGGAGGATGATGGCATCGGGCCACATACATCTGAATGAATGAGTTCTAAGACTCATTCTACTTTGTTGTCTCTCCTCGAAAAAGGGTTCTTGATGTTCTTCCCTTGTGCACATTCATTGCACACACCTTCATGGTCAACCTTGAGTTCTGTTAGACCTATGAAATCTTTGCATACGTACGGTAATGTTTTGTAGTTGATGTGGGATAATCATCTATGCCATAGTTCACATGAATTCCCAATGGCATGGGTCATGGCTGCTTCTGAGTGACCCTTTATATTATACAATCCACCTTCTTCTTTTCCAATGACGATTGATTCTTTCATGTTTTCTCCTTTAGCCCACATAACGACTTCTCCATCTATAAAGCAAAATCTGAAGCCTTTCTTTTCTATAGACGATATGGAGAGTAGGTTCTTTGTCAAACCTGGTACATAGAGTACGTCCTTCATCTTCATTGAATTCCATGAGTTAAGTTTGTAGTTTGATTCTCCCACTCCCTTGATGGGATATTGGTAATCATCTCCAAGTGTAACTTTCTGAGAAAACTTATTTTTTGAAATGCAAGAGAGAATATCTATTTGACCTATAATGTGCTTGGAAGCACCACTATCAATGAGCCAATATTAAGACATAGTCTTTAATTTGTTCTCTTAACATCTTTGTGGGTGGCTCTTCATCTTCAATTGCATGGGCATGGTGCCTTTTATTTTTCCTCTTGTGTTCTTCTCGTCTATCTGGACAATGTCTCGCAATATGTCCCATCTTGTCACAATGGTAGCATTGGACAGATGAGTAATATCTTTCCTTTCGTTGTCCTTTCTTCTGGAATATCTTTGGTTGAGATTCTTTATGACTGAATTTGTTTTGGGGGTGAGACTCTTTATGAGTTTCTTTCTGGAATTAAGACTTATTTATTCCTCCTTTAGTGTGATTAGCTAGGGATTGATCTTCATCTCTTGATAGTAAAGCCTCTCGGTTAGCTACTCTTGATTATTCTTGAATGCATTCTTCCCATAGACAACCAAATTATAGTTTCTTTGTTTTGGCACAAATCATTTGGATGAATGCATCCTGAGGTCTTGTGAGACCATTAATGGTTTTCATTATGAGTTCATATTTGTCTATGGTATCTCCAATTGCTTCTAATTGTTCTTTGAATTCTGATATTCTGGAGAAATATTCTTGGATTGATTCTCCTCTCTACATCCTTGTATTCTTGAGCTGAGTTCTTAGATTCATCTTCCGGTTTATGTCCTTTCCTTCATATAGTCTATTTAGGGCATGAAATATTTATTTCAGAGTCTTCTTTGATGACACATAAGGAGTTACATGATATTTTATTGAATCTGCAATGATTCTTTTGGCCCTGATCGTGTCCTTTTGGTGTTTTTCTTTATCTACAACATTGGCGGGTTATGGTACTTCTTATTTGATGAATCTTGCTAGGTCATTCTCTTCAATAATGAGACCAATCCTATACTTTGAGGAACGAAAGTTTTCCACACCTTCCATCTTCTCAACAATATTAGTTCTTGTAGACATCTTTTACCTGGAGCTAGGAAAATGTCCAGAAATGAAAATGCTCAAAATTAAATATTGAACTTACTAGGAGGTGCAGTTGGCTGAGGAAAGTAGCCTAGTGTGTTTGGATCTTGGAAAATCCAACTTTTACCCCTCCAAACTTGATATGAGGTTTTCTAGACTGGTGCTTCGGGTACTTTTGGTACTCTGGTACTTTTGGTACTCTGGTTTTCTGGTACTTCTTGTACTTTGTGAAAACTAGGGTTTCACTTTCCAGGAGATATAGCCACTAAAAAATTGTGTTGAGGATGCCAAAGTGATCCTTGAGGAAGGGCGCACTTTTCTAGATGTTTTGGGGCTAGAATACTTTATCAACAAAAATCCCTAATTTGCATGTACAACAATAGTGACGTTTTTCACTTTCTCTTGTGAAAGATGCTCTCTTCAGATTAGCTTTAAATGCATGTTAAGGTTTAAGCTATTATTAGAGTTCTTTGCATTTCACTAGATAACAATAACATATATACGATCACTGAGAAATACACAATCACAAGAGACACATCATTTATCCTGGGAAACCCTCATGGGGGAGAAAACCCAACAAAACATCCTTATTATAGATATCCAATACAATGCCAAGAGATAACTCAAATAAATACATAAATTCCTTTCCCAAGAATTTTCCTCTCTCTATCTCTCTCTTCTCCAACTGCATCTCTGAACTTGTCTCTTGATGAAAACATGAGTTTGTGTCTAAGTGAGGTGCTAGCCTCCTTATTTATACAATTATGGCATGTGTGGAGGTGTCTTTTTGCTAGGAGGGCTGAGTTATTCTTTTGGGTGGTTATAGCCACCTTTAATATATATTCTAGGGCCGAATTCTTATTCTTCCTATTACAATTATGTTTTGACGAATCTGCAAAAGGGGATTTGGTCATTTACAATACCCGACATGATCAATAATACATCAATAATAATTAGAATACTCTTTGCAATTACATTATTTCAACAAAGACATATCTGAATATGCAAGACATAGATAAAATTAGTACAATCAAACCAGGAAATAAGATGAACATGATCAAATCAGATGTTGTCAAAACATAAAGGATAAATATGAAAGGTAGATATGCTTTATACTTGAAGAATTAATTGTACTGATGTTAGGCGAGAGGTATTAATCAGAAGATGATAAAGTGATGGTGGACATCATGGAAAATTGATCCTTAGTGAGAAGGCCATGATAGAATCCATACAGTTTTGGTTAAGGTTACCGTGGATATTGGCCTGAAAATATGAGACTGGAGTAGTTTATGTCAACTACTCCGATGTATATAGGAGAGGTTCGTATGAAGAGCTCAAGTGTATGATCGACCAATTTGTGTGAAGACCTCTATTGTACACCAGAGAAGTTGGTGAAAAGTACATTGGTTGGTAAGCACATATACCATAGGAATTTATGTTAATTTCTCCATTTTACACTAGGGGCATTCTTGCCAAGCCCTCCAATGAAACTGAGAGACTTTGTGTGAAGATCTATGGTTAAGGTCAACAACGATCATGTTAAGAGCTCCGATGAACTAGAGAAGTTAAAGTTAAGTCCGATAAAAAAAATTTAACTCCTTCGGGCAAGACCACAATAGTTTATGTTAAGTCTTCTACATGGACTAGAGGATTTATTGCGAAGGTATATGTTTTAACCAAAGTAGTTTGTGCTACTTTCTCTAGTTTTCACTGCTAATATTTAATGATTAATTCCTTTGGTAATTTCCAGAGGAAATCTTGTAAGTGCTCCAAAAATATAAGGGGACCTAAATAATGGTTAAGTCGTAGGCTTTGGGTTTTTGTTCAAGTTTAGGGCTCAGGTAAATGGAAGGCTGAGGGACTATGATTAGGGTTCATACCTTGGTTCTCACACTTTTAGAAATTTTGGCTATGAGAACAATGCTTGACATAATTTGGGCTTGAAGTGTTTCACTCCATGCTATAAAGGTTTATGATCCCCTCATGGCTAGAGTTTTGGGCAAACACATTCCAAGGAAGGAAAATTCCATAGGGCATTGAAAATATGTCACTAGGTCAGTTCAAAGGTTAGTATAAAATCATGTTATTACATCCCCTTAGGATGGATACAATTATGGCATGAATGAATAGGGGAAAGGCCATGGATGAAAGTCAAAGAAATGAGGTTTTTTCACTAAGTCTATCATGATGTTACATTGAAAGGCCAAAGGTGCCAAGGTCACAAGAGGTATAGGCTTCTAAGGTTGGGCGGTAGATTGAATATAACAGTTAAATAAATAAAAACCTAACCCTAAAAAACTTGAAACCTAACTCTTGAGCTTGCATAAGTGAAAAATGTTGAGGATATTATGGCACAACTGGTCAAGATGCCACATGCATAACTGTTAGTGGTAGCGATAAGAGACTCATGGTATAAAATCTCGAAAGGGCAGAGGTGCTCAATACTATGTTTGTCAAGTTTCTTCGGTGCTCGTAAGAGACAATAGTGAAAATGTCTAAACAAGAGTGTATTTTTATAGTTGTTGAGCACATTTAATGTAATCAAAGGACTTTAGAAGATCGTACTGGAGGTATTTGACGAAGGCGAGTATGCGACCACACACCCCCGTCACGCTCCTTCTCACAAGATCGTTCTAATCCCCCCTTCGAGCCGAATTAGCTCTTCTGATTCCCTACTGGAATCCCTGATGAAAACCCGATCCACAGGTCCTTATTTCATCCACACGGCCTCTGCACTCAACCGTGATCTTCCCTGACTCAGTTTTGGGTTTCGGGGTTTTCTCTTTCCCGATGTCAATAGTTCCTGTACTCTCAAATTCCTGATCTCCAATGAGCTCTCTTCTAGCCTTAGCCCCTCTTGGCTATTCCCTTGTCTATGTGACTGCTTTCCATAAGACCACAGCCTTATCTTCTTCTGTCGGGGTTTTGGGCTTCAAATTCCCGATGCGCCCCAATTTTTGTTAGCCATCCAGGATACACTCTTGGTCCACGTGAACTCCCCTCTATATGACCGCAACCATACCTCCTCATCGGGGTTTCAAAATTTTCAATGTCAAGATGCAATCGTCCTCAGGATTCGCGATCCCTTGAATCCCGATTTCCCGCTATGCTGACAGCTAGCAACTCCTGTCTGCCTTTAGCCTGATCAATGATCGTGATTGCCTATGGAACCAATGGCTCCAAATCTCCCCCGGGACTTAGAGGTTTCAAATGTTGAAAAACATTTTCCCATGGGACTGTCGATCCCTCGAATCCCGATTCTCCGCTATGCTGACAGCTGGCCCCTCAAACAACACTTCACACTTCTCTGATATGCTAACATATGACCCACAAATGGTGCTTCCTCCTTCTTGTCGGGGTTTCAAACTTCACAATTCTGAATTGCATAAACCCCATGTCCATAGGATTCCCGATATCCCGATCCTCGTAACACCGATAGATAACTCTCCTTTTGGGAAATTTCCCGAATGCTTTGATTTCCTCCATGTGTCCTCCAATGATGGATGGTTTAGATTAACTCTCGGGGATTTCGAGACTTCTAATGTCCCGAATTTCACAACCTCGGGAACTCCTATTTCCCGAGTGCCAATATACCGACTCTCTTTGGATTTCTGACACCTGTCTCCCCAAACAGACAGCTCAGATTATATTGGGGTTTTCAAGGTGGACTTACCCGATCTCCTGTCCATGGGAATGTCGATATCCCGACTCCCGACGCCTCGATCTCCACCACGTGTCTACACTAACAGACAGCTCAGATCAGTTCCTCACTATTTCGATACTTGAAGTGTCTCGACTTTCTTGACCTCGAGAATATCGATATCCCGATGGCTATGCCTCTTGTCAGGATTTTACCTCTGCCTATGAGAGTTTATCTCCCACACAACTCTTGATAGATTCGATGGCTCTCGGGTATTTGAACCAAGATCCAACGGTCTAGATCACTTCTTCTGCTCACACTCCAGAGACTAAACTCTGAGCATCTTCTCTCGATCCAATGGCTGACGGGATTCTGTGTGAACATCCGATGGTCCAGAATCTCCTATTCTCTGTGCTTCTCCTGACGCCTTCTTGGACGTGAAAACCAACGGTCCAGATCTTCTTCTCCATCCGATCTGATGGCTACTATGCTCCCTACTGAGCTTGCACACTTTCTTCCCAACCTTGGGAGAATTCAAAGGCTAAAGGCCTCAACCTTTGTCCTCCTTTCTTCTCTGCGAGTTATTTTATCTTGCGCTTCGTTGCACGCGTTCTCCTCGACGTTGTTCCTCCTGAGCTTTCACTTCCGAATCCCCAAGGGATTCGTTTGACTTTTGTGCCTCTGCAGAATCTTCATGCACCCACAGTGTTGTCTCTCCTGAGATTCTCACACGCTCATACCTCTAAGGGATTTTATCTTTCTTCCCTTCTTCCTCAGATGGAGAAATATGGATTCCCTCGTCGCTATCCTTCTGCTCAAGCAACTTCTTTCTGAGCCTATCAAGGTGTTCAACAACCCTGTGAAGATCCCTGAGTGGATTCTTCCTCAAATCACAGAACTCAAAGAGTTCTCTTATCCTTGTTTCTATCTACACACTTACTCAATGCCCACTTGGGAGAGTATCTTCTCAGAACTTTCAGTAGTTCTGTTCCCTTCTCCTCTACACCCATGCACTCGCTTGATGCCCACCTGGTAGAGCTCTCAGAATGCTCAGTGATTCTGGTTCTTCTTAAGAACTCACAGCAGTGTCCTTCCTCTGTGCACTCCTTGCACCTGCTCAATTCCCACCTGGTAGAGCTTCACAGAATCCTTAGTGATTCGGGTTCTCCTGTCTCAACTCACAGCAGAGTTCTTCCTCTATGCACCACTGTGCATATGCTCAATGCCAACTTGGCAGAGCTTCACATAACTCACAGCTAAGTTTTGTCTGCAACTGTGTTTCTCCCACACAACCTTGCCTCCACGGTGTTCAACAACCTTGAGGTCTTCCCCGAGTTGTTGATTTCAGCTCTTGTGCCGCAGCACATCTTTGTCTGAACCCGCAGAATTCAGAAGTGCTTCAATGCACCAGTATTCAGAGACCGTAGTATTCTGTCATGCCCTCCTAGCATGAAACCTCAAAGACCTTCACCTGAAATCAAAACAACCTGCAAGTGCCTAGCATACATTCACAGCGTATAAAGAACACTCACAGACATCCACACAACACAGAATAATGTAGGAAAAACTGCTCTTTGTATTAAAATGGAAAATGGTTGTTTGTACAAGGGTGTTCTCGAGCTCTCTCTCTGGATCTTCTCAGACTTCTACTCATCTAACCACTAAAATGAGATCCTAAAAATATATTTTACCTGAGGGGGCTCTTAGAGCGCTTCCCCCCAACCTACCTACCCTATTCAATTGCATTGAATGGGCTATCGAGTCCAGGATCGGATCTAGATCTCAGCCATACAAACATTTAAGGCCGATCTTATATATAGCCTGCACAAAGGCACGACTCCCCAACTCAATAGCTTAAACATTAAAGTTACATTGAATTCATATTTAAATGAGGTTGCGCCTCTCTCTTAGCGTGCGATTTGAATTCACTGGCATGGTTGGCTAGCTGGCTAGATGATTTGGAGAGATGCTCCTACATCAAACTCCTCAGCTACAAAATTCATGAGCTCTTTCTCATGAGAGTCCCCTCTCTCAGTTGTTGAAATCCCCCTTGGATCCCAAATCATCCTTTGGAGTTGTTCATCCGCTTCACCTCCTTGTTGCTGCTACTGCTTCTCTTCTGCTTAGCTTCTCCTCGCTGGTAGTTTATGTTGACCCCAACATCAGCCTTCTTATCACCTCGATCACTTCGTCCAGATGCTCCAATGGATGGCTCTATTCATGCAGTCTCCCCAACTGCAAAAAATTTCTGCTCATGGGCAGATCATCATGATCTCCCATGTCTTCTTCATCAGCTTCCAACTTCACCTGTTGGATGTGCACACTCTGCACCTTCACCCTCTTCTCTAGGGCTTCTATCTATTCCCACATATCAACAAAACAAATGATGCCTTCTTCTTCTCCTTCTTCTGCTGCAAAATCCCATGTCGCAGTCTTTTCAGCTTCTTGGCTGAAAATGTTGAGCCATTCCTCAGAATGCTCATCATCCTCTTCTGCTTATTGGGAAACTTCCAAAGTCTGCTCCAATCCCTCTTCTTTCCTGACAGTCACAACCCACTGTTCTGCTACTATTGTTGCACCATCTGCAACACATAATTCTGCCTCCTCCTAGGAAAATGGTAGGAATATCTGAATTTCCCCAATCATCAGAATATTATCCTGATCTTCCTCTTCTGTCAGCTGCACACGTTGATCTAAAATCATCACTGAATTTATGAGACCCTCAGACAGTCTCATTTTCTCTGTCAGCTCCTCAGGCTGATCAAAATTCACCTGCTCATCCCTGCCCACCTGGCAATATGGGATGCTTCTGCTGCTCTCCAGGTAGACTATCAAATCAACTAATCCCATCTTCATCAACACTCCTTGCTGAATTGAACTGACCTCCGAGTCCATGATACTTTCAGATAGTCTCCAATTTTCATCTCTGCCTACCTGGCAATATGAGATGTCTTCACTACCCTCCTGATAGTCTTTGAGATGTAGCAACAACCTCATATCAT
The DNA here is from genome assembly GCA_010110895.2 of Picea sitchensis. NCBI lineage: Eukaryota > Viridiplantae > Streptophyta > Pinopsida > Pinales > Pinaceae > Picea > Picea sitchensis. The sequence continues at coordinate 56,818 of SNQJ01S0014256.1, forward strand.
TTCCCAGCTGGCAATGTAAAATTTCCTGTCTGTCCTCATGACAGTTTGTGAGATCTCGCAGTGATCTCAACTCGTTGCCCACCTGGCAAACTGGAATTTCCTCTCTGCCCTCCTGGAAGTTATTGAGATCTTTAGCTGATCCCATTTCATTCTCTTCATCATCGAGACCTCTCCCAGTCTCTGGTTCACATATCTGAACCACCTCCTCAGGTCCGCCGAGGTTTTGAGCATACCTCAACCATCCTATTAACAACCTTCGCTGTCTTCTGACCATCAACTCCTTGACAGGGCATTTCACTTTCGGCTTCTCCATGGGCCACTCATATACCCATCTTGGCTTCTTATCCTGCCGCATCTTCAATTTGAGCTTTTCCATTTCTTTCTTTATATCAGCGATCTCTTCATCTATATCTTCTTGGCTCCATATCTCTGAGATTTTCCCTCCAGCATACCTACGGCCTTCAGTAGCCATGTTGTTGTCCCTGTTTGCCCCCGTGGAAAATCTGATGCTGTCACTCTGCACCAAGAGTGTTACCAACTTCATCTTCCTACAGTCTCCCTGACTACTTTCTTGATTGTTGTTTACCTGCAAACAATCGTCACAGAGTCTCCAACGCTCTGTCTTCCTTTGCCTTCTCTTCACCTAAAATATAAAGATGAAATCCTTCTTTGATATCACTTGATGCATATCAAAGTGCTCTTTATCTCTTGCCTCTCTTGCCTGAAATATATAGACAAGAATCAAGCTCTAATACCACTTGACGCAGGCGAGTACGTGACCACACGCCCCTATCGCACTCCTCTCACAGGATCGTTCTAATCCCCTCTTCGAGCCGAATTATCTCTTTCGATTCCCTGCTGGAATCCCTGATGAAAACCCGATCCACAGGTCCTTATTTCATCCACATGGCCTCTGCGCTCAACCATGATCTTCCCCGACTGAGTTTTGGGTTTCAGGGTTCTCTCTTTCCCAATGTCAAGAATTCCTGTACTCTCGAATTCCCGAATTTCATGACCTCAGGAACTCTGATTTCTCGAGTGCCAATATACCGACTCTCTTTGGGTTTCTGACACCTGTCTCCCCAAATGGACGGCTCAAATTATATCGGGTTTTTTCAAGGTGGACTTACCCGATCTCCTGTCCACGGGAATGCCAATATCCCGACTCCCAATGCCTCGATCTCTACCACGTGTTTCCACTAACATATGGCTCAGATCAATTCCTCTCTATTTCGATATTTGAAGTGTCTCGACTTTATCTACCTAGAGAATCTTGATATCTCGATGGCTACGCCTCTCGTTGGGATTTTATCTCTGCCTATGAGAGTTTAACTCCCACGCAACTCCTGACACATCTGATGGTTGTCTGGTATTTGGAAAAATATCCGACAGTCCAGATCTCTTCTTCTGTGCACACTCTAGAGACTAAACTCCAAGCATCTTCTCCCGATCCAACGGCTGATGGGATTCTGTGTGAACATCCGATGGTCCACAATATCCTCTTCTGTGCGCTTCTCCTGATGCCTTCCTAGACCTGAAAACCAACGGTCTAGATCTTCTTCTCCAGCCGATATGACGGCTACTGTGCTCCCTACTGAGCTTGCACACTTTCTTCCCAACCTTGGGATAATTCAAAGGCAAAAGGCCTCAACCTTTGTCCTCCTTTCTTCTCTGCGAGCTCCTTTATCTAGAGCTTCGCTGCGCATGTTCTCCTCGACGATGTTCCTCTTGAGATTTCACTTCCGAATCCCCAAGGGATTCTTTTGACTTCTGCACCTTTGCAGAATCTTCATGCACCCACAATGTTGTCTCTCTTGAGCTTCTCACACGCTCACACCTCTAAGGGATTTTGTCTTTCTTCCCTTCTCCCTCAGATGGAGAAATATGGATGCCCTCCTGGCTATCCTTCTGCTCAAGCAACTTCTTGTTGAGCCTATCAGGGTGTTCAACAACCCTATGAAGATCCCTGAGTGGATTCTTCCTCAAATCATAGAACTCAAAGAGTTCTCTTGTCCCTGTGTTTGTCTACACACTTAGTTGATGCCCACCTGGCAGAGTATCATCTCAGAACTTCCAACAGTTTTGTTCCCTTCTCCCGTGCACCCATGCACTCGCTCGATGCCCACCGGGTAGAGCTCTCAGAATCCTCAGTGATTCTGGTTCTGCTTAAGAACTCATAGTAGAGTCCTTCCCCTGTGCACTCCTTGCACCTACTCAATTCCCACCTGGCAGAGCTTCACAGAATCCTTAGTGATTCTAGTTCTCCTGTCTGAACCCATAGCAGAGTTCTTCCTCTATGCACCACTGTGCATATGCTCAATGCCCACTTGGCAGAGCTTCACAGAAATCACAACTAAGTTCTGTCTGCAACTATTTTCTCCCACACATCCTTGCCTCCACGGTGTTCAGCAACCTTGAGGTCTTCCCTGAGTTGTTGATTTAATTTCTTGTGTCGCAGCACGTCTTTGTTTGAACCTGCAAAATTCAGAAGTGCTTCAATGCACCGGTATTCAAAGACCGCAGTACTCTGTCATGCCCTACTGGCATGAAACCTCAAAGACCTTCACCTGAAAAAAAAACAACCTACAAATGCCTAGCATACATTCACAGTGTATAAAGAACACTCACAGACATACACATAACACAGAATAATGTAGGAAAAACTGCTCTTTGTATTAAAATGGCAAATTCCTGTTTGGACAAGGGTGTTCTCGAGCTCTCTCTCTGGCACTTCTCAGACTTCTACTCATCTAACCTCTAAAATGAGATCCTAAAAATATCTTTTACCTGAGGGAGCTCTTAGAGCGCTTCCCTCCAACCTACCTACCCTATTCAATTGCATTGAATGGGCTGTCTAGTCTAGGATCGGATCTAGATCTCAGCCATACAAACATTTAAGGCCTATCTTATCTAGAGCCTGCAAAAATGCACGGCTTCCCATCTCAAAAGATTAAACGTTAAAGTTACATTAAATTCAGATTTAAATGAGGTTGCGCCTCTCTCCTAGTGTGAGATTTGAATTCGCTGGCATGGCTGGCTGGCTAGCTGGCTGACATGTAGAGATGCTCTTGCATCAAACTCCTTAGCTACAAATTTCATGAGCTCCTTATCATGAGCTTCCCCTCTCTGAGCTGTTGAAATCTGCTCCATCTCCTTGCTGCTGTTGTTGCTTCTCTTCTGCTCAACTTCTCCTCGCTGGCAGTTTCTGCTGACCCCAACATTAGCCTTCTGATAACCTCAATCACTTCGTCTAGCTGCTCTAGTGGATAGCTCTGTTCATGTAGTCTCCCCAACTGAAATTTTTTTATGCTCATGGGCAGATCATCATGATCTCCCATGTCTTTTTCATCAGCTTCCAACTTCACCTGTTGGATGTGCATGCTCGACACCTTCACCCTTTTCTCTAGGGCTTCTATCTATTCCCATAGATCAGCAAAACAAATGTTGTCTTCTTCTTCTCCTTCTTCTGCAAACTCCCATGTTGCAATCTTTTCAGCTTCTTGGCTGAAAATGTTGAGCCATTCCTCAGAATGCTCATCATCTTCTTCTGCTTCTTGGTCAGATTCCGAAGTCTGCTCCAATCCCTCTTCTTTCCTGACAGTCACAACTAATTGTTCTGCTATTGTTTCTCCACCATCTACAACACAGACTTCTGCCTCCTCCTGGGAAAATGGTAGGAATATCTGAATTCTCCCAATCATCAGAATATTATCCTGATCTTCCTCTTCTGTCAGCTGCACATGTTGATCTAAATGCATCTCTGAATTTATGAGACCCTTAGACAGTCTCATCTGCTCTATCATCTCCTCGGGCTGATCAAAATTCACCTGCTCATCCCTACCCACCTGGCAATATCAGATTCTTCTATTGCTCTCCTAGCAGACTATCAGATCAACTGATCCCATCTTCATCAACACTCCTTGCTGAATTGAACTCACCTCCGAGTCCATGAGACTTTCAGATAGTTTCCAATTTTCATCTCTGCCTACATGGCAATATGAGATGTGTTCACTGCCCTCCTGATAGTCTTCGATATCCCGTAGTGACCTCATATCATTGCCCAGCTGGCAATGTGAAATTTCCTAGCTATCCTCATGACAGTCTATGAGATCCCGCAGTGATCTCAACTCGTTGCCCACTTGGCAAACTGGAATTTCCTCTCTGCCCTCTTGGAAGTTATTGAGATCTTCAGCTGATCCCATTTCATTCTCTTCATCATGGAGACCTCTCCCAGTCTTCGGTTCACATATCTGAACCGCCTCCTCAGGTCCGTCGAGGTTTTCAGCATACCTCAACCATCCTGTTAACAACCTCCGCTGTCTTCTGACCATCAACTCCTTGACTAGTCATTTCACTTTTGGCTTCTTCATGGGCCACTCATATACCCATCTCGGCTTCTTATCCAGCCACATATTCAATTCGAGATTTTCCATTTATTTCTTTATATCAATGAGCTCTTCATCTATATATTCTTGGCTCCATAGCTCTGAATTTTTCCCTCTTGCATACCTACGGCCTTCAGTAGCCATGTTGTTGTCCCTGTTTTCTCTCCTGGCAAATATGTTGTTGTCACTCTGCACCAAGAGTGTTACCAGCTTCATATTCCTAGAGTCTCCCTGAATGCTTTCTTGATTTTTTTCTACCTGCAAATGATCGTCACAGAGTCTCCAGTCCTCTGTCTTCCTTTGCCTTCTCTTCACCTAAAATATACAGATGAAATCTCACTCTGATACCACTTGATGCGTATCAGAGTACTCTTTATCTCTTGCCTCTCTTGCCTGAAATATACAAACAAGAATCAAGCTCTGATACCACTTGACGCAGGCAAGTATGCGACCACACACCCCCATCGTGCTCATGCTCATAGGATCATTCTATTCCCCTGCTGGAATCCCTGATGAAAACCTGATCCACATGTCCTTATTTCATCCACACGGCCTCTGCACTCAACCGCGATCTTCCCTGACTCAGTTTCGGGTTTCGGGGTTTTCTCTTTCCCGATTTCAAGAGTTCCTGTACTCTTTCATTCCCGATATCCGATGAGCTCTCTTCCGGCCTTAGCCCCTCCTGGATATGCCCTGGTCCATGTGACCTCTTTCCATAAGACCGCAAACTTATCTTCTTCTCTCGGGGTTTTGGTCTTCAAATTCCCGATGCGTCCCAATTCCCGTTAGCCCTCTAGGCTAGACTCTTGGTCCATGTGACCTCCCCTCTATATGACCGCAGCCATACATCCTCATTGGGGTTTCAGACTTTTCAATGTCAAGATGCAATCGTCCTCAGGATTCGCGATCCCTCGAATCCCGATTTCCCACTATGGTGGCAGCTAGCAACTCCTGTCTGCCTTTAGCCTGATCAACGTTCGTGATTGCCAATGGAACCAATGGCTCCAGATCTCCCTCGGGACTTTGGGGTTTCAAATGTCGAAAAACCTTTTTCCACGAGACTGTTGATCCCTCGAATCCTGATTCTCCGCTATGCTGACAGCTGGCCCCTCAAACAACACTTCCCACTTCTCCAATATGCTGACAGCTGGCCCACAAATGGCGCTTCCTCCTTCTTGTTGGGGTTTCGGAATTCACGATTCCGAATTGCATAAACCCCGTGTCCATGGGATTCCCGATATCCCGATCCCCATAACACCGATAGATAACTTTCCCTTCGGTAAATTTCCCAAATTCTTTGATTTTCTCCATGCGTCCTCCACTAATGGATGATTCAGATTAACTCTTAGGATTTTGAGACTTCTGATGTCCCAAATTTCACGACCTCAGGAACTCCGATTTCCCGAGTGACAATATACCGACTCTCTTCGGATTTCTGACACCTGTCTCCCCAAACAGACGGCTCATATTATATCAGGGTTTTCAAGGTGGACTTACCTGCTCTCCTGTCCACAAGAATGCCAATATCCTGACTCCCAATGCCTCGATCTCTTCCACATGTGTCCACTAACAGAAGGCTCAGATCAGTTCCTCGCTATTTTGAGACTTGAAGTGTCTCGACTTTCTCAACCTCGAGAATCTCGATATCTCGATGGCTACGCCTCTCATCGGGATTTTACCTCTGCCTATGAGAGTTTAACTCCCACGAAACTCCTGACAGATCCGATGGCTGTTGGGTATTTGGACCAAGATCTGACGGTCCAGATCTCTTCTTCTGCACACACTCCAGAGACAAAACTCTGAGCATATTCTCCCGATCCAATGGCTGACGGGATTCTGTGTGAACATACGACGGTCCACAATCTCCTCTTCTGTGTGCTTCTCCTGACGCCTTCAAGGACGTGAAAACCAATGGTCTAGATCTTCTTCTCCAGCTGATCTGACGGCTACTATGCTCCCTACTGAGCTTTCACACTTTCTTCCCATCCTTGGGAGAATTCAAATGCCAAAGGCCTCAACCTTTGTCCTCCTTTCTTCTCTGCAAGCTCCTTTATTTGGAGCTTTGCTGCACGTGTTCTCCTCGACCTTGTTCCTCCTGAGATTTCACTTCCGAATCCCCAAGGGTTTCTTTTGACTTATGTGCCTCTACAGAATCTTCACACACCCACAGTGTTGTCTCTCCTGAGATTCTCACACGCTCAGACCTCTAAGGGATTTTTTCTTTCTTCCCTTCTCCCTCAGATGGAGAAATATGGATGCCCTCCTGGATATCCTTCTTCTCAAGCAACTTCTTTCTGATCCTATCAGGGTGTTCAACAACCTTGTGAAGATCCCTCAGTGGATTTTTCCTCAAATCATAGAACTCAAAGAGTTCTCTTATCCCTGTGTCTGTCTGCACACTTACTCGATGCCCACCTGGCAGAGTATCTTCTCAGAACTTCCAGTAGTTTTGTTCCCTTCTCCTGTGCACCCATTCACTTGCTCGATGCCCACCTCGCAGAGCTCTCAGAATCCTCAGTGATTCTGGTTCTTCTTAAGAACTCACAGTAGAATCCTTCCCCTATGCACTCCTTGCACCTGCTCAATGCCCACCTGACAGAGCTTCATAGAATCTTTAGTGATTCTGGTTTTCCTGTCTGAACTCATAGCAGAGTTCTTCCTCTATGCACCACTATGAATATGCTCAATGCCCACTTGGCAGAGCTTCACAGAACTCACAACTAAGTTCTATCTGCAACTGTGTTTCTCCCACACAGCCTTGCCTCCAAGGTGTTCAACAACCTTGAGGTATTCTCTGAGTTGTTGATTTCATTTCTTGTGCCACATCACGTCTTTGTCTGAACCCGCAGAATTCAGAAGTTCTTCAATGCACCGGTATACAGAGACCACAGTACTCTGTCATGCCCACCTGCCATGAAACCTCAAATACCTTCACCTAAAATCAAAACAACTTGCAAATTCCTAGCATACATTCATAGCGTATAAAGAACACTCACAGACATCCACATAACACAGAATAATGCAGGAAAAACTACTCTTTGTATTAAAATGGAAAATGCCTGTTTGTACAAGGGTGTTCTCGAGCTCTCGCTCTGGCTCTTCTCAGAATTCTACTCATCTAACCTATAAAATGAGATCCTAAAAATCTCTTTTACCTGAGGGGGCTCTTAGAGCTCTTCCCTCCAACCTACCTACCCTATTCAATTAAATTGAATGGGCTGTCTAGTCCAGGATCGGATCTAGATCTCAACCATACAAACATTTAAGGCTGATCTTATCTACAGCCCACACAAAGGCACGGCTTCCCAGCTCAACAACTTAAACATTAAAGCTACATTGAATTCAGATTTAAATGAGGCTGCACCTCTCTCTTAGCGTGGGATTTGAATTCGCTGGCATGGATGGCTGGATGACGTGGAGAGATGCTCTTGCATCAAACTCCTCAGCTACAAAATTCATGAGCTCCTGCTCATGAGCTTCCCCTCTCTCAGCTGTTGAAATCCCCCCTGGATCCAAAATCATCCTTTGGAGTTGTTCATCCGCTCCATCTCCTTGTTTCTGCTTCTTCTCTTCTGCTCAGCTTCTCCTCGCTGGCAGTTTCTACTGACCCCAACATCAGCCTTCTCATCACCTCAATCACTTCATCCAACTGCTCCAGTGGCTGGCTCTATTCATGCAGTCTCCCCAACTATAAAACATTTCTGCTCATGGGCAGATCATCATGATCTCCCATGTCTTCTTCATCAGCTTCCAACTTCACCTGTTGGATGTGCACGCTCTGCACCTTCACCCTCTTCTCTAGGGCTTCTATCTGTTCCCACATATCAACAAAACAAATGTTGTCTTCTTCTTCTCCTTCTTCTTCTGCAAACTCCCATGTTGCAGTCTTTTCAACTTCATGGTTGAAAATGTTGAGCCATTCCTCAGAATTCTCATCATCCTCTTCTGCTTCTTGGGAAGCATCCAAAGTCTGCTCTAATCCCTCTTCTTTCCTGACAGTCACAATTGACTATTCTGCTGTTGTTGCTCCACCATATGCAACACAGACTTCTGCCTCCTCTTGGGAAAATGGTAGGAATATCTGAATTTCCCCAATCATTAGAATATTATCCTGATCTTCCTCTTCTGTCAGCTGCACATGTTGATCTAAACTCATCTCTGAATTTATGAGACCCTCAGACAGTCTCATCTGCTCTGTCAGCTCCTCGGGGTGATCAAAATTCACCTGCTCATCCATGCCCACCTGGAAATATGGGATGCTTCTGCTGCTCTCCTGACAGACTATGAGATCAACTGATCCCATCTTCATCAGCACTCCTTGTTGAATTGAACTCACCTCTGAGTCCATGAGACTTTCAGATAGTCTCCAATTTTCATCTCTGTCTACCTAGCAATATGATATGTCTTCACTGCCCTCCTGACAGTCTTCGAGATCCCACAATGACCTCATATCATTGCCCAGCTGGCAAGGTGAAATTTCCTGGCTGTCCTCATGACAGTCTGTGAGATCCCGCAGTGATCTCAACTCGTTGCCCACTTGGAAAATTGGAATTTCCTCTCTGCCCTCCTGGAAGTTCTTGAGATCTTCAGCTGATCCCATTTCATTCTCTTCATCATCGAGACCTCTCCCAGTCTCCGATTCACATATCTGGACCACCTCCTCAGGTCTATCGAGGTTTTCATCATACCTCAACCATCCTATTAACAACCTCTGTTGTCTTCTGACCATCAACTCCTTGACTAACCATTTCACTTTCGGCTTCTTCATGGGCCACTCATATACCCATCTCAGCTTCTTATCCTTCCGCATCTTCAATTCGAGATTTTCCATTTATTTCTTTATATCAACGATCTCTTCATCTATATATTCTTGGCTTCATAGATATGATTTTTTCCCTCCAGCATACCTACGGCGTTCAGTAGCCATGTTGTTGTCCCTGTTTTCCCTCCTGGAAAATCTCCTACTGTCACTCTGCACCAAGAGTGTTACCAGCTTCATCTTCCTACAGTCTCCCTGACTGCTTTCTTGATTGTTGTCTACTTGCAAACAATCGTCACAGAGTCTTCAGTGCTCTGTCTTCCTTTGCCTTCTCTTCACCTGAAATATACAGACGAAATCTCGCTCTAATACCACTTGTTGCGTATCAGAGTGATCTTTATCTCTTGCCTCTCTTGCCTGAAATATACAGACAAGAATCAAGCTCTGATACCACTTGACGCAAACAAGTACGCGACCATAGACCCCCGTCGCGCTCCTGCTCACAGGATCGTTCTAATCCCCTCTTCGAGCCGAATTAGCTCTTCCAATTCCCTATTGGAATCCCTGATGAAAACCCAATCCACGGGTCCTTATCTCATCCGCATGGCCTCTGCACTCAACCATGATCTTCCCTGACTCAGTTTCGGGTTTCAGTGTTTTCTCTTTCCCGATGTCAAGAGTTCCTGTACTCTCAAATTCGTGATCTCCGATAAGCTCTCTTCTGGCCTTAGCCCCTCCTGGCTATGCCCTGGTCCATGTGACTGCTTTCCATAAGACCGCAGCCTTATCTTCTTCTGTCGGGGTTTTGGGCTTCAAATTCCCAATGCGCCCCAATTCCAGTTAGCCCTCTAGGCTAGACTCTTGGTCCATGTGACCTCCCCTCTATATGACCACAACCATACCTCCTCATCGGGGTTTCAGACTTTTCAATGTCAAGATGCAATCATCCTCAGGATTCAAGATCCCTCGAATCCCGATTTCTCGCTATGCTGACAGCTAGCAACTCCTGTCCGCCTTTAGCCTAATCAACGATCATGATTGCCTAGGGAACCAACGGCTCCAGTTCTTCCTCGGGACTTCGAGGTTTCAAATGTTGAAAAACATTTTCCCACGGGACTGTCGATTCCTCGAATCCCAATTCTCCGCTATGCTGAGAGCTGGCCGACAAATGGTGCTTCCTCCTTCTTGTTAGGGTTTCAGACTTCGCGATTCCGAATTGCATAAACCCCGTGTCCATGGGATTCTCGATATCCCAATCCCCGT
>SNQJ01S0014256.1:80767-92934 GCA_010110895.2 Picea sitchensis
GAACAATTACAAGTTCCAGAGACAGTCAATTCTAAAGATGAAATGAGAACAAGAAATCCCAAGTTGTCAATTGTTTTAAATCAACAGGCACCTCGGGAAGATTATAGTGGACATCAAGAAAAAGGAAGGGATGCATCAACAAAGAAAAATATCAAAAATATGCATATGGTAATTAAAAGAATTGAAGAATGAAACGAAAGGTGATATTGAAACCTTCATGTAGCTTGTTGTTTTTTCTTGTTTTAGATGCTAACTTTGGGCACGTTCTATGATAAACTCGAGACACATTTTAAAAAATGGAAAAAGGATTTTGTTAGGACCGGATTCATTTATAAAAACCTCTCTCAGTTTTACAACATCTATCACGTTTTATTATTATGAGCATAATACTGAAAATTATTTTGTTGGAAATCGAAACTAGACAAGGATCTATCAGATAATGAGTCTTCTTGTACTTCACTAGCATTTACTTCCATCTCATCATCTATAGAATTCTGAATATATGAATCAAATTCCTCACATCAATTTTTAAATAGATACTGAGTAGGAAAAAATTATTTGCAATGAGAATGAATGCAACATGAAACTCTTTCAGGGAAGAAATATTGGAGATAGGAAAGGATATACACCATTCTCGAGCCTTCCCTTCTAAAGAATACCTGAACAACTTTATCAAGACATCCTCATGAACAATGTTTAACTGATGCATAAGTTCATGAAACTGCAACAAATGTTCAACATGAATGTCCCAATCTTATCTCTTAAATATCGACAAACAACATTCACATTCTTCTCTAGAAGGCACAGGATTGGGAAACCTAGGTACTTTAGAAAANAAAAATCACAAAATGTATACCTCTGTGGAAAAATGGCTTCCATTTCATCTAAGGTTATAGATTAGTGGAGTCACCTATGGATTCTTCCTTCATGGAGTCGCCAGGTGAATGATCTGTAGTCCAATCATGTCCACTTCATGTTCACCAACAAGAAGAGGATCTAGGCATTTTCGTTCTCCTGGGGAAAAAAAATTTGTTCCTTTGTCCCTGGCAATGATGCCAAAATATGTTAGTCCCTAAAGTTGCACTTGAATGCAAAAGGGCAATTTATGGAATCATCAAGTTATTGCAATGGTTTTTATGAATAATACAGTTTGGTTTTTGTAATAGGTTTGAAGTTTAAGCAGTGGGTTAATAGTAATATCAATTTCTAATCATAGGAACATGTTCTTATCACACTTTTCTTAGTATCTAGTTGTCAATATGATGAGTTAAACAAGTTGTTTGAAAAACATGACAAAGGTATGTGGGTTTCCAATTTTTCCACTCACATATGAATATTATTATTTCCTAAATATCATTTAAGATTAAGAAACATGTACTTGACCATAACACGTTAAATGAATAAGTAATCAACAAAAATTTCATTGACTCATATCCTAAACAAAAAACATAAATTTTTCATTTTGCAAAAAATAGACATACATTCAAGTAAGACAAGAAATAATATAATACATAAGAGAAATCTAACCATCATATAGCCATTTCAATTAGTGAAAAATGAATCATATTCTAGTCCTTACTGATAGAAACAGAGTTTTGATATCTCCACTCCCAACCCCCCCTCCAACCTCTTTCTCCATGGTTTATATAGAAAGATGATTATTAACAATATTACAACCTTCTAGGGAGTGAAATCTATCCATAATATCCGGAAATAAAGGAAGAAAAATTTAATTGGTGATCATCCTCATGAGATCTCTCAACTGGAAAAATTTGAATTGGTGATCATCACCATGATATCTTTCAACTGAAACTCCAAATTTGGGACAAATCTATTTTGAATATACTACTATAGCTAGGGTACTGAAAATAGGGGTCAAAACCTATCCTCCATTCTTAAAAAAGGCATAAGGATCCTATATCTTCATATATATGATGCAACAAATCCTCAAAGTATCTAAATACTTGATTTAAATATCCCTAAAAAATAGGAGATGAGATTGATCAAGTAGTTTTGTGAGAAATAACTTGGTGAAATTCTCAAAAATAGGCCTCAAATATCTATTAGAATCTCTCAAACTTTGATAGTTTTTGTAAAGTTGAGAGAGGTTTTTCTAAATGAGTCTGTTCTTAAAAAAAAAACACCATATTTTTTAAATTCATCTCCAGTTTCTTGGAAAATGTTCCCAAAGTTAGTGTCTAAACAAGGAAACTGATTTTGGAGAAATCCTGAAAAATACGCCTCAAATATATATTTGAATCTCATTATATTTCTTGGTAAATATATGCAGTAGGTTATGGATCATTAATACAAGAAAACAACCATGCAAACTCTCTGTATGGGTATTTTAATGAAGCTACCTCAATCCTAGAAATACTAGGGTTACTACCTTGGTCGACAAAGAAATGCTTAGAAACCTCTCTCCTCCTCTATGTTGTTTCATAAATTCATTAGCCTCTTCATTTTTAAACCACAAGGTAGATGTAGGGAGTTGTAAGATTCTAGAAAATATTGAAGGATCTAAATAAATGAGTTGATGTCCTTGTAGTTGAATCATTCTTTTTGCAGAGTTGAACTTATTTTCACACCATTGAACAACTTCTTTGAAATATGTTACTTCTGGAATGCAACCAGCTAATGTTATGCATGAAGTCCAAATTAAGTTCATCTTTTTCTTAATCAAATAAAGAGCCTTGTAGTAATTGTATCCCTTTGACCACTGAAACTCTTGATCCGGATGCCCAAGTTTGTTTAGCGTGTCTCTGCAATACAAATATTTTTTCTTACTTGACATCCTTTTTCTCTATTTTGGCTTTGGAAACAGGTGTCACTATCGTCGATATTTACAATTTAGAATATTAGTTTTTACTTAATTTCACCACATATTGTCCTGATAGTTCAATCAATGTAAATCTTTCTTCAATGTTGTTGGCTTGCATGAGATTTGAATTTATTGCAAGGTTTACGGGTGTTTCATGAGTTTAATAACAATATTATGTTTATAGAAGTGGAAACTAATGTGGAGGGGATCATAAATGTGATGGGAAGTGGTGATGTGATGTTGTGGTAGATGAAAATTGGTAAGTAAGAGCATGTAATATGAGGGATAGAAACTGTAAAATGTAGTACATATAACTACGAACCTAAGGATATGGAGAAAGGTAAGGAGGCCCACATCAAAACAAGAAATACAACTAAGTATGAGAGATGGTCATTTTGAAGTTTTCATAAGTAGGCGATGCATTTTGGAGAATACATGAATCCAATTTGGTGGGTATGGAAAATTAGAGACTCAAGAAAAAGTTAGTGGATGGTATGTGGCCTCGCATTTGCATTTCACGAAAAATGGTTAAGTGTTAGAAAGTGAAAAAGGTGTGATTTGGGGAGTGTGAAAGTAAGAGGTTCATTTTGGAGGACACACAATTGTGAACTTTGGACCTATGGGCCTGAGAATTATTCTACCCCTGCCCCACATTACTTGAATTCGACTAAGTGTTGAGAAAAATCGATAAAGGAGAAAAATATCGAGGAAGAAAAAACAAAGAAAAACAATGGAAGAATATTATGGATAGTTAAATGAAAACAAAAAATGATCATGAATGTGGATCAACACTGAGTCCATTCTAGGCTACCCAATGTTCGACCCATTGATTTGCGGTATGTTGGTATGTCATTTCTCGACTTTGGTGGCCAATACTGAGATAGTGTTCTGCCAACTACCTTATTGGCATCCTCTATCAGATGCTAGTTCAGTTGGCATCCCTACTAGCCTTGTTGAAAACTGGTTGACTACTAGTAATGGTGGTTGAGCTCTGACATCCCTCCCTTGTCTTCTTCTGGTCAACTGCCCCATGTGCAGTTGGAGGCCTACTCTGGTATCCCTCATGGTTGTGAATGCTATGATGATCAACAACACTCCTTTGTCGACAACTTCCAATTCTATAGTCAGAAAATCTTTTTCTCCATTTGTAGTTTGCGTCCATGCATGTCACCCCTGTCATCTCCCTACATCCCTACATTGTCAATTTTCTCTCGTTTCCACTTTTCTGTGGCTCTTTCCCAAGTACCCTCACCAAAAAATTTCACTTTCATCTTATCCACAACCTGACACCCTCACGGTTGTCATAGCCCAATCCACAATGACTCTAGCTCATGAAATTGGTTTCTCACTCAAACCAACACCCATGTGTATCATTGCTGCATCCTCATCCCCCCAAAACTATTTCTCTAGATCATGGACTAGATCTCTCTACAAAATTATTCGACTACTCACTCAGTTGTATGCTTCCCTGCAGAATTACAATGTGTTCTTATGACTATTGTACGATGACTTTTGTACAACTGTACTTTTATTTTTATTTTATTTTTATTAAATCTTTACCCTACAACCTACAAACAAAAATAAAAATTGTATGTGTTGTGAATCATGTTCTAGGCAAACCAATTCCTCTTATAAATTGAGCTCTTATACCATGTTAAATTCTCCTAACCCATCACGTGGCAGTTAATTCCTAGCAAACCCTTTCTTTAAGAAATTTATTAAGAATATTTAACTTAATAAAAGGACAACTGAGTTATTAATAGAACATTACAATGGAAGCATAATAAGGAAAGCATATACAAATTACACACGTAATTTATGGGTAAAATACCCCTGGAAAAAACCCTAAGGGGAAACCAATACCTTTTGTATTTTATTAGACAAAATCCTACGCTCCCATCCTGGGATAATGGCCCACCTGAGGAAAATACAAATGAGAAAATATTATAGCCTAACACACCTAGTTGTTATTCCTTTGTTTCCTCTTTTCTCCTTTCCTTGGCCCCTACCCCTGCACACTTGTATGGAAGTCCTTCTCCACTCACTCAATGATATCTCACTCACTTATTTTGTATGTGTCTCCTCCTCTCACATAGGATTCCTTTTATAATCTTGAGTTTACCCTAAATTCAAAACCCTAGATCTCCAAAGTGATCAAAATTTGATATTATATATAACCTTCACTTTATGATCTAATGGATGGGATTTAATTTAATTCACTAATTCCAAATCCTAAGGAATTTAATTAAATTAAACTCACATTGATTACAAAATTACATTCACTTTAATAATCGCATTATTAAAGAAAATACCCTATGTTCTGAGAGGCATTAAGGATGAATTCCATATGTTAGACAAAAAACCGATGTGGAAGTACCTATCCAATGCTACAAACATCAACAATAAAACCATCGAAACACAAGAAAAAATCTTTCTTTAATACCACTTAATGCAAGGTTGAGGCCTACTGATCAATGTGACACAAGAAGCCAACACATAGTGATTGAGAAGAAGAAAATTACACTTGTTTTAAATTCGAAGACTAATTATTAAGCTTGCATACAAATCATAGGAGACACAATTTAATAGGAAAATGGGTCTTAGTATATCTCTATTAAAGGTTAATTTACTCACCATTTGTACAACCCAAACCCCATTCTCCCTATTTCAAACCAAATTTAGAACCATCATCCCATCCTCTACAATACCCCTAGGCAAAACCACAATTGTAAATGTACATATACTTTATAGGCTGGTGAGTCAGGACATTTTGGGCCATAGAGCCTTTGTATATATGTTTTGAGGATAGAGTGTCTGTGTGATTATTGGGTTGGAGTGCCTATATGCTAAAATGCCAGTGATCCTATCATTGTAATATGTAATCACACTCGATTATGTTGATAAAAATACATCACTGCTACAAACCAATTAGAAAAGAGTATGGGGGGGTAGAACCCCACTAGAGGGAAAGGGGGCTAAGATTCTAGGAAGAGGGGTTAAGAAAAGGAATAAAATATCATTATTCCTAAATTCAAAAGTCATGTAATGATTTTATCCTAAGTTCCTAAATGATGCAGGAGCATCGCCCACGTCAAGTGAGCCAGCGTGAAAGCAGAAGACAGCTGGATAAGCCAGCGTGATTTCTTTTTGGATTTCACCTTGAAACTGTTGCGCAGAACATTAATGTGTTGATTTGATGAAGCACACTTGTATTGTAAAGGGGACCTTGAGCCTTTAAGCTCTCATCCTTAGTAGATAGGAAGTCATTTAATAGATTTAATGCAGGTAGATAGATGTTTAAGTCTAGATTAGACAGTTTCAATTTTCGAGAGGGAAAACGGATATAGACACCCTCCTTTGTACATTGTATTGATTCATTTAGATTCAAGCATTAGGAGCAGAAGGAGAAGCAAGTAGAGAATTTGTGAAGAACACCCATGTACAGATGTTTTTGAATTAATGAAAGAAAGTCTTTGATTCAATTTCATGGCTGGTGTTGTTTCTCTGTGTGTATTGATTACGTGCTCATGAATGTTTTCTTTCTGTCATGAATTTGCTTTGATATGTTGTGTATGTGATTTCATAGTTGGATTGAAATCTGTGAGAGTAAGAAATTAGTTTCAATTGTTTCTCTATTCCGGACCAGGATATTCCTGCAAGGAGTGCAGTGGAATTTGTCCGCAAGGAGTGCATGACTGCAGGGTTCAGGTAGAGGAAACTTTTGTTCTAAGTTCTCAGGAGTGCAGAGCAGGCACCAGAGTCATGCAAGGCGTGCACAGGCTAGAAGGACACTCAAAGTTGTGATTTTGAGCGGAAGGGAATTAGAACTGTTGTTGTAGGCGAGCATGCAGGGTCAGGAAGACTCAACACTTTGAGAGTTGTTGAGATTGAGCACGAGAAGTGGGCGCAAAGTCTCTGAAGGAGTCAGAGCTGACAACCTTAGGAGAATTAGTTCCTTCGTGACATAGCGGAGGAGGGCCAGGAAGCGGCTCAAGGAAAGGTTTGAACAGGTCGGAGTTTTAGAGCGGGAGAAATTCCCCAAGGAGGAGGAATCGACGGACAGTTCTCGCAGGAAAGATTTGCGAAAACCCACCGACCGTCAGATCTAGGGTAAGTTCGAGAGGGATCTAACCCTTAGACATAGGAGGAAATGAGAGCCATTATGAATCAGCTTATCGGGTTTTACGGAGGCAAGAGTTTCACATTAGTTGAAATCACGATTAGTGATTTCCCGACCTAATCGGAGTCGTCGATCACCATAGGGACAGGTGGCACAAGATCTTGGAGAGTCAGGATTCGGAGTTCGAGACTTCCTACTGCAAAGGAATTGTGATGGGTGAAATCACGATCACGCGATTCCCGATAGCACAAAGAGCGGAGGTGACGTGGTAATGAGATAGTGCAAGTGCCATCGGAGTTCGAGGTTCGGGGATTTGTGGAGTAAGCGAACCGCGACATTGCATGTGCCGATTTCCCGATAGGGAAATCCCCGACTAGAACGGAAGCATTGACCTTTGACCCATCGGGGTTCGGGGTTTTGGATAGCACGAGGAACGTGCCCACAGGTTTTGCGATAACGCGAAACCCGATTTCCCGACAAAGAAAAGGGGAGATTGCGAGGAGGAGGTTTCTGTGGGTATTGAGGACTCCTGTAAGGAGTTGGAAGAGTTCTTTAAATTCTTCAGGCCTGAGTGAAAGAAGGTCCTGGTGGAAGCGGGACACACAGGGGAAGCGTGATATGCGTCAGAGTGGTATCAGAGCGAGATTTCTTTGCTTTCTGTAGCAGAGAAGGAGTAGAGAATTCATCATGCCGCCAAGGAGAGAAAGACAGTCACCAGACCCAGAAGATAGGGAGGTGAGAAGAAGAGGCAGGTCAGCAGGAAATCCAGAAATGGAGCGCCAGATGAGAGATCTCGGAGAAAGGCTTGAGGAGATGGAGATTGCACAAAGACGCAAAGTCGGTGCAGGGGATCTTAGCGATTTCGAGGTCGAAGAAGAAGCTAGACATGCAGAAGAAGTCACAGCAGAGGATGCATCAACTGAACGGTTGATCAAATCCATTTCCAGGATGAGTTCCAAGACCAAAATGGACATTCCAGTCTATGAAGGAAGCCTGGATGTAGAAGAGTTGTTGGACTGGATCCGAGCTCTTGACACCTACTTCGATTATGAAGATATCGAAGAGGATAAGAAGGTTAGGCATGCTGTCACAAAGTTCAAGGGACATGCAACATTGTGGTGGGACAAGCTACAGGCCGATAGACGTTCCAAAGGAAAACAGAAAGTTAAAAGTTGGGATAGGATGATCGCGAAGATGAAAGCGAAGTTCATCCCGAGAGATTATCAAATCACACTGTTCAGGCGAATGCATAACCTGAGACAAAAGTTGATGACGGTGAGAGAGTACACTGAGGAGTTCTACCAACTGAATATCCGAGCAGGTCATCGAGAGAGCGATGATGAGAAGGTAGCCAGATACCTGAATGGTCTGAGATATGACATTCATGATGAATTGAGCATGGTAACCATTCGAACCGTTGAGGATGCATACCATATGGCTCTGAAAGCCGAAGAGAAGTTGAGCCGAAGGCAAGGACAGCAAGGGTGAGGCAGAAGTCAGCCCAGAGGCAAGACAGTTTCCCAGGAGAAATTCCAGAAGCCCAAGGAGGAATGGAAGAGACCTTAGGGTAGGGTTGTAAAAGGCGGAACCTCACAACAGAGGAAGCCATATGTTGAGCCAAGAGGACAGCAGAATGATCAACGAGGAGATTATGCTGATGCAACCACTCTTCCTCATACTAGAGGTCGAGGTAGAGGAAGAGGAGGAGTGATCACATGTTTCACATGTGGGAAGAATGGGCACAAGTCATTTGAGTGTCCGGAGAAGAAGAAAGACACAGGAGAAGCTCACATCACTGAAGCACAGAAGCATGATGATGAGAGCGAAGATGCAGACAACGAAAGATCGCTTGGAATGCATAAGGTTCTTTTGGCACCTGAGAAAGAGGTGGAAAGCTCAGTGCAAAGGACCAGATTGTTCAGGACAGCTTGCACAGCCAAGGATAGGAAATGCAAGTTCATTGTGGACAGTGGAAGCACCGATAACCTCGTTTCTAAGGAGATTGTGGAGAAATTGGAGCTGAAGACAACTAAGCACCCGAGTCCATATAAAGTCACGTGGTTGCAAAAAGGACATCAGGTGAGTGTCACTAAACAAAGTTTAGTTGAATTCAAAATTGGGAATTATCATGATTAGATTTTATGTGATGTTATTCCCATGGATGTCTGTCATGTATTGTTGGGTAGACCATGGCAATAGGACCGAAATGTTGTTCATGATGGGAGGATGAACACATATACACTAGAGAAAAATGGGAGAACCCATAAGTTGCTTCCGATAAAGGATAAAGAAGTGAAACCGGAAGTAAGTAACACCATACTTCTCATGAGTGGGAAGGAGCTTCTCACACAGATGGAGAAGAATGAAGATCCACAATTCTTTGTGGTCAGGAAACCAAGAATTGTTCTCACTAGCACAAGAGTGGACGACTTGCCATAAGAGATTCAGGAACTGCTGGGAGAGTTCGCTGACATCATCGTGGACGAATTACCTCATTTGTTGCCACCGATGAGGAGTGTGAGTCATCACCTTGACCTCATACCAGGAGCGAGTTTTCCGAATAAGGCTGCATACAGGTTGACACCCCAAGAGAATGAGGAGGTCAAGAAGCAGGTCCAGGATTTATTGGACAAAGGACTGGTCAGGGAGAGCTTGAGTCCGTGTGTTGTTCCGACAGTACTAAGTCCAAAGAAAGATGGAGGCTGGAGAATGTGTACAGATTCCAGGGCGATCAACAAAATTACCATCAGGTACAGATTTCCACTGCCGAGAATGGATGATATGATGGATTGCCTGAGTGGGGCAAATTATTTTTCAAAAATAGACTTGAAAAGAAGATATCATCATATTCGCATGAGAGAAGGTGATGAATGGAAGACAACATTCAAGACAAACAAAGGTTTGTACGAATGGCTGGTCATGTCGTTTGGCTTGACGAATGCGCTGAGCACATTCATGAGACTGATGAATGAAGTACTGAGGGAGTTCATCGGGAAGTTTGTAGTCATATATCTGGATGATATATTGATCTATAGTAAGATGAAGGCTGAACACTTGAAACATTTAGCCATTGTGATGAAGAAGCTACAGCAAGAGAAGTTGTTGATCAATTTGAAGAAGTCTTCATTTATGCAAACAGAGCTCATTTATTTGGGTTTTTCTATCTCAACAAATGAGTTGAAGATGAATCCAAGTAAGGTGGAAGTGATCAAAAATTGGCCATCACCGAGAAATGTTTTCGAGGTGAGGAGTTTCCATGGATTGGTTAGTTTCTACAGAATGTTCATTAGAAATTTCAGTGGGATTAGCGCAACAATGATGGACACCGTGAAAAAAAGACATAAATTTTTTCATTGGACAACAGAGGCTGAGAAAAGCTTCAATCTATTGAAGTGGAAGATCACAGAGCAACCAATTCTGGTGTTGTCGTATTTCCAGAAGACATTTCAAGTGAAATGTGATGTGAGCGGATATGCTATAGGAGCGGTCTTGAGTCAGGAGGACAGACCAGTTGCATATTTCAGCGAGAAGCTGGATGAAGCAAAGCTGAAATACTCCACATATGATAAGGAGTTTTATGCCATCATACATGCATTGAAAAAGTGGAGGCATTACTTGATCCCGAAAGAATTTGTATTGTACAGCGATAATCATGCATTGCAGTTTGTGAGTCAACAAGATAAGTTGAACTAGAAACATGCAAAATGGGTAGAGTATATGCATAATTTCACATTTGTAATCAAACACATTTCAGGGACTGCTAACAAAGTGGTTGATGCTTTGAGCAGGAAATGTTTATTGCTGCAGGAGTTCCGAGTCAAAACATTGGGTTTTGAAAATCTTAAAGATATGTATCCAGGTGATGCAAATTTCGGAGAGGCATACGAGGCAACTAAGAACCCAGTTCTTAGAGATAGGAGCCCATGGATAGACTACATGATCTAGGAAGGATTGTTGTTCAGAGGCAATCAACTGTGCATTCCAAATTGCTCCATGAGGGAGAATTTGGTGAAAGAAAAACACAGTGGAGGCTTGGCAGGACATTTTGGCCATGACAAAACATTCGCGAAGTTGAGCGAATTGTATTTTTGGTCGGGCATGCGAGCATATGTCAAGAATTTTGTTGATAGGTGTCGAATTTGTCAGCATTCGAAGGGTCGAAAGTAGAATGAAGGGCTTTATCAGCCATTGCCCATACCCGAAAGGCCTTGGGAGGTGATAAGTATGGATTTTGTATTGGGTTTGCCGAGGACATAGAGAGGGGTTGATTCCATCTTTGTGGTGGTGGACAGGTTTTCAAAGATGACACATTTCATACAATGCCAGAAGACCAGTGATGCGACCCACATCGCCAATCTGTTTTTCAAAGATATTGTTAGACTTCATGGATTTTCGAGAAGTATAGTCTCGAACAGGGATACCAAGTTCATAGGACATTTTTGGAGGACGCTATGGAAAAAGCTAGGGACTAACTTAGCATTTAGTTTGGCTTATCATCCACAAATAGACGAATAGACCGAGGTGGTCAACAGAAGTCTTGGATACTTGCTGAGGAGCTTGGTGACAGAACACCATAGCAGCTGGGACAACATTTTGCCACAGGCAGAGTTTGCGTACAACGATTCGGTGAGTCAGAGTATAGGGAAAAGTCCATTTCAGATTGTGTATGGGACACAACTGAGAGGAGTTTTTGAATTGCGATATTCAGAGAAGACTGCGACTAGAAGCACTAGTGCAGAGGAATTCGCTGAGGCGATGCAGGAACTTCACAGTCAAGTGAAGCAGCGATTGATTGATTCAAATCAAGAGTATAAGCACAGAGCAGACCAGCAGAAGAGACAAGTTCAGTTTGAAGTTGGGGATCTTGTTCTAGCACACTTGAGGAAGGAAAGGTTCCCAAGGGGAACATACAACAAGCTCAATATAAAAAAAATCGGAGCATGTAGAGTCCTGAAGAAATTCAGAGAGAATGCATATGAAATTGAGTCACCGGATGGCATCGGAATATCTCCAATATTTAACGTTTCATATTTATACCCATACAGGGCGGGAGAAACAAACACTCGAACTGAGGAGCCAGTGATCCAGTGGACAAAGCAAATGCCAGTAGCAGAAAAGCCACAGATGGAGTACATACTGGACAAGCGAGAGGGTAAGAAAACCAGGCGAAAGCAGTATTTCGAGTACCTCGTGAAGTGGAAGAATCACCCAGTGGAAGATGCCAGC
>SNQJ01S0014256.1:109995-122928 GCA_010110895.2 Picea sitchensis
TAGGATGTCTAGGTTAGGTTAGGGTAAGCAAGGTAGGGTATTCTATATAGTAGGCTAATATAATATACGATAGATTAGGTTAAGTAGGGTAGGTTAGGGAAGGTAAGTTTAAGTGGTTATGTATGTGTAGGTTAGGGAAGACAAGTTTAAGAGGTTATGTGTCTCTATGTTAGGTTTAGGATGTATATTCTAGGTTAAGCTAGGTAAGGTAGGGTATTGTAATATACAATAGATTAGATTATGTATGGTAGACTAAGAAAGGTTAGTTAAGTGGTTAGAGGTGTTTAGGTTAGGTTTAGGATTTCTAAGTTAGGTTAGGTAAGGTTATTGTAAGTCTAGGCTTGGGAGGTTAGATTGGGTTTTATTAGGTTTTATTAGGTTGGGGTAGCCTAGGATAATGATGGGTATGTTGAAAAGTAGGTTAGATTAGGCTCAATAGGGTGGGCTAGATAGTATAACATAGGGAAGGGATGTCTAAGGTAGGCAAGGTAGGGTAATGTAGACTAGATTAAGATTTGGTAGGACAAGATAAGTGGTTATTTGTGTGCATGTTACGTTTAGGATATCTATTCTAGGTTAAGGTAGGTGAGGTAGGGTAGTTTAATATACAATAGATCAGGTTAGGTATGGTAGACTAAGAAAGGTTAGTTATGTGGTTAGGGGTGTCTAGGTTATATTTGGGATTTCTAAGCTAGGTTAGGTATGTAACATCCCGCTTTGGCGCACTGAGCGAACTTATTCTTTGAGGACACTTGCTCGCAAGTGATCTGGATTATTATGCTACTAAAACTTTTGATTTTGATTATGAGGCGTTATGGGATGATGACATGTTGTTTTACTACATTGACATAGAGAGGTGCTACTGATTTAGTTTTACTGAGTGTGTGGAGGATTTTGGACCTCAAGGATGCAGAGGTGTTGATGGAACCCCTTGGACTCTGGATCGAGTCAGGGAGTGTACCATTGGGGTTTGATTGTATTACTATGATATTAGTGCATCTGATTAGATGACATGATATGGATATATTCTAACATGATTTGTTGATGATGTAGGCTGATGATAACTTCCTAACCAGACTCACATATGGAGTAAAGGGGTCACGCACGACTACTAGAGATGTTGAGGGAGAGGTGTGGACAGAAGCCCTACCACAGCCTACTAGCACTTCTGTCATGGATCAAACTATAGGTTAATGTTTACCTAGTTCGAGAGGACCCACGATGTCGTGAGGGAAAACTATGACAGTTGCTCACAATAATTCGAAGGGGCGCGCAATAAGGCAGGGGCCTTATTACTTAGAGCCCTTTAGTCTCCCACAAGTTCACCTGGTGGAATATTGACTCCAGGGGTTATTGATGTCTACCAAGTTAGTCAAGAGGTGAGTGGCATCCTTGGAGCACATGGTGCATCCTGAAGGGCACGTCGCGTGAGAAAAAATGGGAAGAGGCGAGTGGCACCCTTGGAGCACGTGGTGCATCATAAAGGGCACGCCATGCAAGGGAACAAATGAGGGGAGTCACACCCTTGGAGCACCTAGTGCGTCCTGAGGGGCTCATCATGTTGTTGATGATAGAGGAATGAACCTAGATGATCTTAGAATGAATAACGGGTTGAGTATTTTTAAAAGCATTTTCCCTAATTAAATGTCGCCGAGTAGAAAATTTAAGGTCTAAGTCTAAATTATGCTAGTGGTAAAAAAATTTCTACCTACAAAATAATAATAATAATAATAATAAAAAAAAAAAAACTTAAATAATAATTATGATCTTCGTAAAATCTTATAACATGAAGGGAGTAAGAAATTTAATTTATTCATAAAAAAATGTGTTGGAATTAATTGTTATATCTTTTTGATAATTTAAAATATACTAATTAAATTATAAAAGGGAAAAAGGGTTAAATTCGCCACCTACCTTTTTGAGTTCTAATTAAAAAGGGGAAAGAGGGAAAATCTAAAATTTTAGGAAGCTAGGAAAAGAGGTAAACATAAAAAGGGAAAAAGGGGGAACTTAAGGGGGAAAAAAGCGGAAGATCAAACTTAGTAAATAATCTACCATTTAAGAGCTTTCTAATTTAAAATGAACTAGCAATTTAATAAAAGGGAAAGCTATTAAAACCTGTAAGAGAATTTAGGGACACTCAGGAGTGATTCTAGGAGTAACTCTAGGTGGGTGAGGGAAATAAAGATAATTAATTAATTAAAGAAGTTAATTTATGGAGGAAGGAAGGGGATGGGTGACACTTGTACGGGGAGGAATTTTTAGGAATTAAATTTTAAAAACTTNAGGAATTAAATTTTAAAAACTTAATTAAACGTGATTTTAGGAAAGTAAGGAACCACAAAACTCTATATAATGAAGGGAGGAGATGGAGGTTAGATTTTTTTCTGTTTGCGTAACATTACACTGTAGAAATATCTACTTGACTGACTTACCTTGTGGGAGTTGGGATACCCAGCTCAGTGAGGAGTGGTAGCTCGGACTTGTGAGGCGAGCTGGGAGCTAGTCGAAATCTCTGAATAGTGACTGTGTGGCCCCTTTGTGGCTCGGGGGGCTATGGGGGAAGAAGAGTACCTCTAGCATTGGCTGGGAGGTACCAGTGAGGTCTCACCGGTCGATAAGCAGGAGAATCATGGAGCACACGAACGTCACTCAGAGCGAGCGATCAGGCAACGATATGCTCTCTTAATTTTGTATAGTAGATGCTGTAGGTTTCAAGCTTGGATCTAAATGTTGATTAGGTAAATAGATTGATTATTTAGATTGATGACTAAAATTTTCTTAGCCTAGCTCGACAATTGTTGACTCCCATGGCCTTTTCTTTCCCCGCACGTCTTGACCCCCTTGTTGTGTTTATTGTGACCTTCATGGTTGTTTATCCTTCAACCCGAGCTCACCAGTCCTCGCCTGAGCAGTCGGCTAGGAGCCTGATCTACAATTGTCGCCTTAGCGTTAAAAGACCTATGGATCTCAATGCCCTTCTTTTCTATGTGAGGATGAGAAGCGAAGGACGAACCTATCAGCTGTCTACCTCCATTGTTGATCCTTGGCTTAATGTTGTCTTGCACCTTCTATCGACTGAGTACCTCTGCCTATGGTTTATCTTTGCATCCTTTGATTGATTATCTCTGCGCTTGTTTATTTTATGCTATCTCCCGCGTTCTTATATTTCATTTTTGTTTGCTTGGCGATGGCTACTTCTTTGGTTGCCCTTCGTCAATTTGTGGGAGAACCTTGCCCAACTATTTTCTTTTTAATTCTGGTCAGCTTGTTTAGAATGCCAAGCACTCGACAACTACATGCTTTCATTTGATAGCCAGTGTATAGTCGATTAAAACTAACTTTACTTCTAGTCTTAGAAGACATTTATATAAAGAAATAATCTCAACAAATGTATGGAACGCTATAAACGTAGAGAATGTATTTGAATGTGATAGACTCAGCTATTACATTTTTTTGGTTGCATTGGATAGTTGATTGTCTGACAACAAAATTTTTCCTGGAATGATCGCCGACATTTTTGCCCTGGGCCACCTGCATTTTATAGCTATCTGTGATTTCGTTTTTCCGTGTAATTCCTGCAGTCTACGAAGGGATTTTAAGTTTGGTGACTTTTTGATTAATAAATTTAAGTTATATTGATGGTGGGGATTTTTTATGCAAGGATAATCTAGCACAGAGTTAATTACTTGGATTTTGACATCCATCACGTTTTTGGGTGTAAAAGACAACCTTCACGTTTTCTTTTTACTGCCATTCAACGTTGTGTGCCTGCCTTTCTTGGACCCATCTGCACCCACCTATTTTAGATGTTTCACTTGTTGTGCTGAACTACGAATTGCATGTTCAATGTATGATGGGCAACGACTCTTCGATCTTAGCCTACAACTTCACAATGAACTCTTCTCCTTTGTGCCATTCTCACCATTGTGCTCTTTACTACGAAATTGTTTTTACCATTTGGGAGAACTGTGTGGTGGGGCAGCATGGTTATTAATTCATTTTTGGCCTCAGACTTTAGATATATTATTACCCATATGTTAGACAACAACTCAAAACTGGATAGTCCATCGTTCCCTTGATGACAGTGTTCTCCTCTTTTGATAAAATCACATGCCCTGTAATCACAACCAACTATCTTGTATATTTATAAATACTGTCATTTATAGGTCGACAAGTAAGGTTATTAAACCGAATTCGAGACCAGTCATTTATGATGATAGCAGTTATTGGTTTTATTTCAGTTCGTAGGACAACGAGTTTATTTCTATCACATTGATTGACTGTAATTTACTGACAGATAAATTATAAATGGTAGGGCGGAATTGATGACAACAATCCTATACGTTGGCAGCCATTTCCATAATGATTAATGGTTAATAGCATGTTCTCGACTGCCCTTATTTTTAGCTTATAATTGGATTCATCCACAACTTGTTAATTTAGACTAGCGATATTAAGAACAACAACCCCTTTTTATTTTTCTTTCTATGATTTTAAGAGAATGTTCTTAGATAACAAATTTATTTGCTTGAGGTCAGGAATGACATCGAGTGGATGTTGCATTTCTATGTTAATGGTGTTTCGGTTGGGAAATTTATTGCTTTAATAATACCTGACTGCACCTTGCTATTTTGACTGATCGAGTAACCTGGTGGGGAATTTTTAGCATTGAAGAGTGTGTACTAATAAGCCTCATGTTGTAGGAAGCTAATCTCAATTGATGACCTTCCGAGTCTTATTACGAAATGGTATTTCTTCTGCTGTTACCATGTAATAAGGTAATTACAGTTTGATGGAATAAGGTCCTCACAATTTTTCTTGCTATTACAGTCATTTTGTAATTTTTTTGGGTAGTGGCAGTGTAAATCTTGTTAAAAGACAACAAGTTGATTTTTATTGAGGGACATACTGTTATTCCTTATTACCACAGCATGCAGAAGTATTTATTACCAAAATGATTACGGATGGAATAATTGAACTACCCGTGTTTAATAACGATATCTGATATATATTAACCTTTACCCCTGTGCTAATATTTATGGGTCATACATTAATATGGTTAAAATACCATTATCTTTTATCACAAAATTTGGTCATGTGAACCTTATCAGAATTTCTTAAATTATGTAAAATAGTTGTATTACCTTGTTTTAATCTTATGAACGATTTTGCATCTACCCCTTTTTGCTCTTTTTCTTCTAAAAGTTTTACACCTTAATGGCTTTTGAGGTGTGTAGATACACTTGGTTGCGGAAGGAGGTTGTGGTGTCGCTTGATTGTCTTAGTCGTCTTGTTGATTGTCATCAGCTGTTAGGGTTAGTTTTCAGGTGGTTACATAGTCTTGATATCACCTTTTTCTTCGCTTGTAGTCGTAAAAAAGGGGTCATTACATATGGTATCAGAGCAGGTTCAACCCTGCGACTTTGGATCACCATGATTTCCACTATAGTAAACCCTTGAGTCTTGACCTAACACTATCTAAAACTTTAACTTGCACTTGCAATAAGCACAATTATATGACACCGTAGAGATTCACAACGAGGTATCATGGATGGAAGTGCGATGCCTCCAGAAGTTCCTACACCCTCAGAGTCAAACCCATAGGGGGGAAGAGCAAGTCCTTGGTTTGAATTCTCTTGTAGTACGGGATGATGATGGTCTAACTAGGACCTACAAGGTAATGTCTAGGGCCTTGATTCACCATCGGTACTGAGATGAGTCCAAGGCACCTGTACCCATGAGGGTCCACAACGCACCCTAGCTAGTACCATTATCATCCACTGAGAACTCGAGAGAGTTGAGTTCTCGAGTCCACGAGTGTCGCATACGAGTGTTCCATTGAGGCACGATTGTACAGAAGGGTGTTGTGCTTCACACACTACATTTACGACCTCCAACATGAAGGTATACATGGTGGTATTTCAACTGAGGAATTTTCTCCTACCACATTTGAACATGGTCGTTGAGGACGTGTCATGGGAATTGCTCGAGGAACGGTTCCAGGAGAAGTATCTTTCTAAGGAATTTATTGAGCATTATCTCAACGAGTTCGACACCTTGTGACAAGTCCGTCACATGGTGCCCGAGTGCGAGGCTCATTTTAGAGTGTTTATGTATGCTCTGCATCTTTTCCCAGATGCTTAAGGAGTTCGAGTTTGGCCTTATTGTTAGAATTCAACTTCTACTACAGGTACCAAGAATAATGGACCAAGGAAAGTGTGTTGGATTGTGGTGTTCCACGTTACTAGAATTCCTGTCTAGAGGAAAGGGTCGGTGCTTCGAGACGTCAGGTACCGTCGCTGACCAGACCCTTAGTATCTTGATAGATCCCAGTGATACCGAGAGTTTCATTTCGGGTGCAATGCTAAAAAGGATTAATGTAAAGGCAGTCGAACAGGATGATTTTAGCTTCATAGAGATGGCTTTGGGAAACAAACAAAAGGTCGGAGGAAAGGTAATGGGATGTACCCTTAACCTAGGAGAGTTTTTCACCACGGTCAACGTATGCATCATGATCTTAGGATCTTATGACATCGTGATTAGTATGGATTGGTTGGAATCGCATAAGGCGATACTCAATTGTATGATGAAACGGTTGAGCTTGGTCAATGATGACGGACAAAGACGAGTGATTGTAGGTAAAAACCAGGGAGTTTCCCTGAGGTTCACCTCTTCCCTATAGATATGGAAGAGCATGCACAAGGGGTGTAAGATTTATGTGATCCTCGTGTTAAACGAGAAGGGAGTAGTGGAAAGTCCAGAACATCTTCTGGTGGTGAGAGAGTTTGTGGATGTATTTCTGGATTAGTTACCTGGGATGTCGCCCTAGAGGGAATTGGAGTTTACCATAGACCTAAAATCGAGGACTGAACCAATAGCAAGAACACCTTATCAGATGTCGACCCCGAAGTTATAAGAGTTGAAAATGCAACTAAAGGAGTTGTTGGACCTGGGACTGATATGTCCTAGTGTGTCATTGTGGGGTGCACCTATTATTTTCATATGAAATAGGGATGGATCATGGAGGCTCAACATTGACTACCATTAACTGAAAAAGGCCACGATCAAGAATCAGTATCCATTGCCAAGAATTAATGATCTGTTCAATCAAATGAACGACGCTACAGTGTTCTCAAGGATCGACTTGTGATCAGGATACCACCAGTTATGAATTAAGGAAGATGACATCCCTAAGACCGCCTTTAAGACGAGGTTTGGACATTACAAGTTTATTGTTTTACCATTTGGGATGAAAAACTCCGCAAGGGTATTTATGAATTTGATGAACAGGGTGTTCCACGACTACATGGACAAGTTCATCCAAGTATTCATTGATGATATTTTCATCTACTCTCGGACGACGGAGGATCATGGCGAGCACTTGCACTTGGTACTACAGTGTCTGCGAGAGAACATATTGTATGGGAAGTTGTCCAAATCCTCATTGTATCCATCAATGATTCACTACTAAGGGCATGTCATCTCCGACGAGGGTATCATTGTGGATCCAACAAAGGTCGTGGCTATTATGTAATGGCTAGCACCGATAAACATTCCGGAAGTATGTAGCTTCATGGGTTTATCAAGATACTATCGATGGTTCCTTGAGGGATTTTCGAAGATAGCAAATCCGATCACGGAATTACAAAAGAAGAACAAGAAGTTTGTTTGGACCAAGAAATGAGCGGTAGCATTTCAGAGGCTCAAGGAGCTATTGAAAACAACACCGATACTAAAGATCCATGACATGGACGTGAACTTCTTGGTATGCACTGACACATCCAAAGAAGGATTAGGCAGAGTCTTGATGCAAGATGGACGCGTGATCACCTACATCTCGAGGAAACTGAGAAGGCATGAGGAGAACTACACAACGCATGATTTGGAATTGTTAGCCATCATTTATGCCTTGAAGGTTTGGACACACTACCTTGTTGGAGGAAAATTTGAACTAAAGACTGACCACTGTGGACTACAACACATCTTTACGAAAAGCGACCTGAATGCGCGATAACGACATTGGTCAGAATTGCTTAGAAAGTACGACTTTGAGATTACTTACATAAAAGGAACAGTGAACCGAGTGGTGGATGAATTGAGTCGAATTCTAACTTTATAGCAAGATGATGATCGGTACAAAGAGGTTGAGGGTTTTATCGAACAAAACACAATGATGGTACCATGATTGAAGGATTTTCATTTGATAGCGATGGTTTATTGAGGTTTAAAAATCAGATCTATGTACCACTGAATGACGAGTTGAGGATGTTGATCCTGAGTGGGGCTCATAGAGTAGTTTACATGGCTCACCCGGGAGTCACGAAGATGAGGGAAGACCTTAAACCCTTATTCTTCTAGAAGGGAATGAAGGCAGACATAGTCAACTATGTGACCAGATGTCTAGAATGTCAGTTGGTAAAGGCTGAACATAGACACCCAACAAGATTACTACAACCACACACTATTGTGGAATCGAAATGGAGGTTATTTCGATGGATTTTATTATTGGATTGCCACTGATGGCAAGGAGACATGACTCAATTTTCGTAGTAGTATACACTCTGACAAAGAGTTCTCACTCTATTCATGTGCGTATGATGTATCAGACACCTGACATAGATAGAGTTTTCATAATTGAAATTGTGAGGCTGCATGGCATGCCTAAGAGGATTATATCCGATCGAGGATCGGTGTTTACTGGATGATTTTGGATGAGATTCCAAGAGGCCTTGGGAACCTATCTTAACTTTAGTAGTACATATCACCCAGAGACTGATGGAAGACTGAATGAATGAACTAGACCTTGGAGGATATGTTGCACATGTACATGATGGACCAACAAAAGCATTGGGAAGAATTCTTTCCACTAGTATAATTCACTTATAATAACAGTTACCAAAGTGCCATTAAGATGGTACCTTTCAATTTTCTTTATGGGAGACCATGTCGAGTGCCTTTGAATTTGTATCGGCTTGCAGATAGGGTCCAGGTGGGATCAGAAGAGACCTAAGAATTGGAAAATTAAATGAAAAATTTAAGACAAAGGATCAAGGAAGCGCAGGATCAACAGAAGAGTTACGATGATGTGTGTTGTATTGACCGTAGTTACGTTCTGGTGATCGAGTCTTTTCACGGCTAAAACCACATAAGAGATCGATCTAGTTTGGAAAAAGGGGATAAACTATATCCTAGGTTCGTGGGATCCTATGATATTTTGGAAAAGAGAGAACCGTGGCCTGATGACTAGCCTTGCCCAATTCTTGAGGCGTATGCATGATGTATTTCACGTCTATGTTGAGACTTTATGATTAATGATCCTTCACATGATTTGACTTGAGCACCTTGTGGGTGTCAGATGAGGGTGCACTCACGGCTAAGATGATATACATATTGAGTCATCGCATTCGACATCCACGACATCGAACAGTAGATCAGGTCAAGGTCTAGTGGGACATCTATAGTCCACACTCGGCGACTTCAGAGGATGCATATGATATGCGCTAGCAATTTCCATTTTTGTTTGATGGATAGACATATGATACTGTGATACACTTTATTTCGGCATATATACTCTGAAACTTCAGGACGAAGTTTAGATCAAGAGGGGCTGAGTGTAACATCCCGCTCTGGCACACTAAGCAAACTTATTCTTTGAGGACACTTGCTCGCAAGTGATCTGGATTATTATGCTATTAAAACTTTTGATTTTGATTATGAGGCGTTATGGGATGATGACATGTTGTTTTACTACATTGACATAGAGAGGTGCTACTGACTCAATTTTACTAAGTGTGTAGGATTTTGGAACTCGAGGATGCAGAGGCATCGATGGAACCCCTTGGACTCCAAATCGAGTCATGGAGTGTACCATTGGGGTTTGATTGTATTACTGTGATATTAGTGCATCTGATTAGACTAACAGAGATGTCACGCATGACTAACAGAGATGTTGAGGGAGAGGTGTGGACAGCAGCCCTGCCACAACCTACTAGCACTCTCGTCGTGGCTTGAACTATAGATTAACATTTACCTAGTTCGAGAGTACCCACTTTTATCACTGAAATTTCGTCTGCACATGGCGACAAGAACTCCACATCGTCAAAAAAAGAATGAAGTCATTCATGGCACAGGATTAATTCCACAACATTGCAAAAGGGTCAAAAAACTATACAAAATGACCAAAAAATTGAAGGGCGCTTTACAGGACAGGGGTGCGTGCGCATATGCGCATAAAAACAACGTACAATGCGTGCATGCGCACACGATGTGCAGCTATTGGGCGAAATACCAGCGCACCTGCCAAACGGCGCATTTATTGAAATTGGTCGGCCTCCCAACCACTAATGGATCAGCTCCCAAGTCGATTTGACACCAAATTCGAGCTCAATCCGCATGGTGGGCTGGTCAAAGACCTAATTGAACCCTAAAGAGCCTCTTTTCACA
The DNA here is from genome assembly GCA_010110895.2 of Picea sitchensis. Taxonomy (NCBI): domain Eukaryota; kingdom Viridiplantae; phylum Streptophyta; class Pinopsida; order Pinales; family Pinaceae; genus Picea; species Picea sitchensis. Next base: position 120,442 of record SNQJ01S0014256.1, read on the forward strand.
CTCTAAAGAGGTTACATAATCACTCAATGTTGGGCTATAAAAAGCCATGAATAACCATCACTTTCTCAAGGAATTCCATGTATTGTTATGCTGCTAAGATTGCTAAGGACTCATTCTTTGGCAAGAACATAATTAGCACCATTTCATTGAGCTATTCACCCCTCTCTTGAGTGGATATGCTTAGAGTTCTTTCACCATGATTTTCATCTTTTTCATTGTAAGGAGAGAAATCTTGTGAGGGCCTCAAGAGCCTTCCATTGGAGGAAGAAGGGACCCAAGTCCCCTTTCTTCATTGTGCCTTTGGATTTCATCAATAGATCAGCTTATACATTGGTGATATTGGTCCATTTGTATTTGTTTTTAGTTTTTCCATATGCTCATAGTTTTAGTTTAATTCTTGTTTATTGTTCTATTTTGTTTTCTCTAACCTTTTCCTCTACAACTGTCATGCCTATCAGAGCCCAACTGGGCATGTAAGCACCTTTTATTTTCTCACCTAGTGACGAATTGGGTGCAAACAGATTGGCGACCGTACTGGGGATTTGGTATCAATTCCTCCCTCATTTGGGTTCATTTGGCTTTCCTTTTGATTTCATTAACTTGCAGGTTCACAAACCGGCCTCTGCCGACCTGCTAACCAGTCAGTTCACCAGAAGATTGGGAGAAATCCATCCGGATTTTTCTTCTCGTTTTTTTTGCCACAGGTGCGCGGTTGTTCCACCCCACAGGCATGCATCGTGCGCGCATGCGCCTTTGCAACATTTTCTTTTTGTGTGCATGCACTTTCTCTTTCAATTCTGCTAGCGCGCATGCGCTCTGTGCGCCTGTGTATGAACCAGTGGGCGCGCATTTGATCTAAATTTCACATTGTAAGCTCTTGGATGTGGGGAAAGTCATTTTCCTTCTTAATAATGATGATATGCATGCTCTAAATAATGCACCACTTAGACCCCTCAACTTATAAAGGGGATAGTCAAACAAACATAGGCACTTAGGTGGATAAAAATCAATTTCCCTTACTTGCTTTTTGCCACGTGGATGGCTTGCTTTGGTTTATAACTCTAAGTTGAACATCAATTCTAATCACATATAAACTCACATTTTGGGACTCAAAGTTGTAAGTAACAATCTTCAGTATGCTCTTCTCTTGCGCCATCAAGCGAGCTTGAGAACCAGAAAAGGGTTGCGAAAACAATCTCATCTCCCTTAAACAAAATTTCAAAACTTTTAGGAGAGGACAAAGGCCCTTTTTGGGACCCCTCTTAGTTTCATTTTTCGAACATATCTTAAATTTGTAAGGGCCCATACATGCCCACATGTCACAAAAGTAGGATAGTGTTTGAAATTACTGCTTTCTTAGATCAAAAAACTAGGAGAGTTTAAAAGTTTGTAATGGGCCCACACATGCCCACATGTTCAATCTAGGATAGTTTCATGATTTTTCTAGATTAACTCACACATAGGGAGTTAAAGGATAGTAAAGGACCACAATGTCCACATGCTAGTCTCCTAGGTATTTTAAGATTCCGCAAGGTTGTACCAATGACATCTAGCTATTTAGGTAATCAAACTCTTGTAAAGGACCAAGCGACGTCCACACGCAGCAAGGTGACATGTAAACAACTAAAATTTGGTGCACTTTCACTCACACACAAAAGCCACTTTGTCACTCACATAGCCTCGTCTTGAAACGTGGTGGTCTAAGTAGGTTTCCTCCAAAGGGATTCTGAAAACACCCCATCTTTTCTTGTTAAGACTATACACTCCCACTTTTAATCAAACGAGGTTGGTTTTCACCCCCAGCCTCACAAAAACAATTTCATCTAAAATCTTTCTAACAACTCACTAAGTTGTCCTCCACAGGAGGTGCCAAAAGAAGATTTTAGTCTAGGTAGGATTTCGGGGGTAGGCATCCAAATAAACCCCCATTATCTGGTTCTCACAATTTCAAACATAGAAGTTGACGAATAGGGAACTTTCAAATCCTCCAAATCCAGCGTTCCAATCACCATAAGGCAGGGAGATACCCGTGAAGGGTCGAAGGCTGAGGTCCAGTTGTTTTGTGCATCCCCCCTTGAGGCACCCACCTCTTGTACGGGATCCAACCCATGACCCATTTCTTAGGCTGAAAATCTAAATGCCACGCTTGGACCAAGGTACCTAGTGACCAATTGTAGGACATCTACCGAGGTGGCGATTGTCGGTTGCAATCGCACCTTGATTGGATTTTGTGTGGCTATTGGGAAGTATCGCCAACTCTTTCGGTATATTTCCCCCTCTACCCCTCATTATAACCAGTTACTTCATCCTTCACTAGTGTCTCTTTCGGTGAATTTAGACCCCACTGTTGAGTACTATTGGAAGGTCCAGTGCTATTTGAGAGGAAGGACGTTATGTCTTCTAGGACACGAACATTTGCTTTCTTTTTTATTCCCCCACGCAGACAAAACCCTCTTACCCACATATATGTTTCTTTCTCATTTATGT
>SNQJ01S0014256.1:165176-183539 GCA_010110895.2 Picea sitchensis
TTAGGAACACCTACAAGTGATTCTAGGAGTAACTCTAGGTGGGTGAGGGAAATAAAGATAATTAATTAATTAAAGAAGTTAATTTATGGAGGAAGGAAGGGGATGGGTGACACTTGTACGGGGAGGAATTTTTAGGAATTAAAATTTAAAAACTTAATTAAGCGTGATTTTAGGAAAGTAAGGAACCACAAAACTCTATATAATGAAGGGAGGAGATGGAGGTTGGATTTTTTTTTGTTTGCATAACATTACCCTATAGAACTATCTACTTGACTGACTTAACTTGTGGGAGTTGGGATACCCAACTCGATGAGGAGTGGTAACACGGCCTTGTGAGGCAAGCTAGGAGCTAGTCAAAATATCTGGATAGTGAGTGTGTGGCTCCTTTGTGGCTCGGGGGGCTAAGGGGGAAGAAGAGTACCTCTAGCATTGGATGGGAGGTATCGGTGAGGTCTCGTCAGTCGGAAAGAGGGAGTTGCACGGAGCGCACGGAGCACACAGACGTCACTCAGAGTGGGCAATCAGGAAATGGTACAATCTCTTCATTTTTTATAGTATATGTTGTAGGTTTCATTCTTGGATATGCATGTTGATTAGGTAAATAGATTGAATGTTTAGATTGATTACTAGACTTTTCTTAGCCTAGCTCGACGGTTGTTGACTCCCATGGTCTTCGTTTTCCCTGCACGTCTTGACCACCTTGCTTTGTTGATTGTGACCTTTGTGGTTGTTTATCCTTCATCCCGAGGTCACCAATCCTTGCCTAAGCAGTCAGCCAGGAGCCTGATCTACGGTCATCGCCTTAGCATTAAAAGACCTATGGATCTCAACGCCCTTCTTTTATGTGCGAGGATGATGAGTGAAGGAAGAACCTTTCAGCTGTCTGCCTCCATTGTTTATCCTTGGATTATTGTTGTCTTATGCATTCTATCGACTGAGTACCTCTCCCTATGGTTTATCTTTGCATCCTTTGAGGAATTATCTCTGCGCTTGTTTATTTTATGCTATCTCCTGCGTTCTTATATTTTTTTTTTGTTCTCCTGGTGATGGCTACTTCTTCGGTTACGCTTCGTCGATTTGTCAGAGAACCTTGCCCAACTAATTTCTTTTTAATTATGCTCAATTTGTTTAGAATGCCAAGCACTCGACAACTACATGCTTTCGTTTGACGACCAGTGTATAATCGATTAAAACTAACTTTACTTATGGTATTAGAAGATGTTTATATAAAGAAATAATCTCAACAAATGTATGGAATGCTATAAACCTAGTGACGTTATTTGAATGTGATAGAATTATCTATTACCTTTTTTTTGGCCGCATTGGACAGTTGATTGTCTGACAACAAATTTTTTCCTGGATGACCGCCGACATTTTGGCCCTGGGCCACCTGCGTTTTATGGCTATCTGTGATTTCATTTTTCTATGTAGTTCCTACAGTATACTCAGGGATTTTAATTTTGGTGACTTTTTGATGAATAAATTTAAGTTATATTGATGGTGGCGATTTTTCTTTCAAGAACAATCTAGCACAGAGTTAATTACTTGGCTTTTGACAGCCATCACATTTTTGGGTGTAAAAGACAACCTTCACGTTTTCTTTATACTGTTGTTCAATGGTGTGTGCTTGCCTTGCTTGGAACCATCTACGCCCACCTATTTTAGAGGCTACACTTGCTATGTTGAACTACAAATTGTGTGTTCAATGTATGATGGGCAACGACTCTTTAATCTTAGCCTACAGCTTCACAGCTAACTCTTCTCCTTTGTGCCATTCTAACCATTGTGCTCTTTACTACGAAACATTTTTTACCATTTGGGAGAACGGCATGGTGGGGCAGCGTGGTTATTAATTCATTTTTTGCCTCAAACTTTAGATATACTATTACCTATATGTTAGACAACAACTCAAAACTAGATAGGTCATCGTTCCCTTGATGACAACGTTTGCCACTTTTGATAAAATCACATGCCTTGTAATCACAACCAACTATATTGTATATTTATAAATATCGTCATTTACAGGTTGACAAGTAAGGTTATTAAACCGAATTCGAGACCGGCCATTTATGATGATAGAAGTTATTGGTTTCATTTTAGTTCGTAGGACAACGATTTTATTTCTATCACATGGATTGACTGTAATTTACTGACAGATAAATTATAAATGGTAGGGCGGAATTGATGACAACAATCTTGTATGTTGGTAGCCATTTCCATAATGATTAATTTTTAATAGCATGTTCTCGATCACCCTTATTCTTAGCTTATAATTGGAGTCATCCACAACTTGTTAATTTAGACCAACGATAATAAGAACAACAACCCCTTTTTATTTTTATTTATATGATTTTAAGACAATGTTCTTAGACAACGAATTTATTTGCTTGAGGCCAGGAATGATAGGGAGTGGATGTTGCATTAACAGTCTTTCGGGTAGGAAATTGATTGCTTTAATAATACCTGACTGCACCTTGCTGTTTTGACTGACCGAGTAACCTGGTGGGGAATTTTTAGCATTGAAGAGTGTGTACTAATAAGCCTCATGCTATATGAAGCTAATCCCCATTGATAACCTTCCCAGTCTTATTACGAAATGGTATTTCTTCCGTTGTTACCATGTAATAAGGTAATTATAGTTTGATGGAATAAGGTCCTAATAGTTTTTCTTTCTATTATAGTCATTTTGCAATTTTTTTGGGTAGTGGTACTGTAAATCTTGTTAAAAGACAACAAGTTGATTTTTATTGAAGGACATATTGTTATTCCTTATTACTATAGCATCCAGAAGTATTTATTACCAATATGATTACAGATGGAATAATTGAACTACCTGTGTTTAATATTGATATCTAATATATATTAACCTTTACCCCTGTGCCAATATTTATGGGTCATACACTAATATGGATAAAATACCACTATCTTTTATCGCAAATGTTGGTCATGTGAACCTTATCTGAATTTCTTAAATTGTGTAAAATAGTTGTATTACCTTCTTTTAATCTTATCAATGATTTTGCATCTACCCCTTTTTTCTCTTTTTCTTTTAAAAGTTTTGCACCTTAATGGATTTTGAGGTGCGTAGATAGAATTGGTTGCACAATGAGGTTGTGGTGTCTCTTGATTGTCTTAGTCATCTTGTTGATTTTTGTCAGCTGTTAGGGTTAGTTGTCAGGTGGTTAGATAGTCTTGATCTCCTAACAAGTCAATGTTAGAGGAGTGAGGGTTTAGTTTTTTGTTGCGCCATGATTGTTTTCGCGCATTTTTTTTAGCGACGACATGATTCTGGTGGAGGGGATAATTGCGCACCCTAAGGGATAGAGGAAAGGATAACTAGGCCATGGTCTGTGCTACCCCTTGCTGGTGTGGTTCACGGTCAATGTAGTATTGGTGTTTGGGTTGTAACGCCTTCATTCATTGTTGCACACCATAGAGGTTCGATGGCCGTTGAGGCCGTGGTGTCGGGATGGGGGATGTTGTCCTTAGGAATGTAGGCGTTGTTGTATTTGTGTCGAGCGGGTAGTTGTCCCTTCCTAATTATGCGTGTTTCACCTAGTTGCTCGATGTGCCAATGCATGGAGTCGTGTTGTCTATTGCCTGACCTGGAGGTGTTGTGTTCATCATCTAGGTGTGGATAACTGTGTTGTCTTTTCCTTCCTGGCCCCCACCACCAAAAAAAATAAAAATTATCACCTTTTTCTTCGCTTGTAGTCATAACAAAGGGGTCGTTACATATGGTATCAGAGCGAGTTCAACCCTGTGACTGTGGATCACCATGCTTTCCACTATAGTAAACCCTTGAGTCTTAACCTAACACTATCAAAAAATTTAACTTTCACTTGCAATAAGCACGGCTAGATGACACCGTAGAGATTCGTGGAAAGGTATCATGTATGGAAGTGTGATGCCTCCAGAAGTTCCTACACCCTTGGAGTCAAACCCCCAGGGGGGAAGAGAAAGTTCTTGGTTTGGATTCTCTTGTAGTAAGGGATGATGACAGTCTGACAAGGCCCTACCAAGTAATGTCCAGGGCCTTGATTCACCATTGGTACTAAGATGAGTCTAGGGTGCATGTACCCGTGAGGGTCCACAACGTGCCCTAGATAGTACCATTATCATCCACTAAGAACTCAAGAGAGTTGAGTTCTCGAGTCCACTAGTGTCGTGGACGGATGTGCCATCGAGGAACGATTGTACAGAAGGGTATTGTTCTTCACACACCACATTTATGACCTCCAACATGAAGGTCTGCATGGTGGTCTTTCAACTGAAGAGGAGCACTCTTATTTGGCGGAATACACTCCTGCCACATTTGAATATGGTCTTCGATGACGTGTCATTGGAACTATTCGAGGAACAGTTCCAAGAGAAGTATCTTTCTGAGGAATTCGATGAGCGTCAACTCAACGAGTTTGATGCCTTGTGACAAGTTCGTCACATGGTGCCCGAGTGTGAGGCCCATTTTAGAGTGTTTATGTATGCTCCATATATTTTTCCAAATGCTTAAAGAGTTTGAGTTTGGCCTTATTGTTAGAATTCAACTTCTACTATAGGTACCAGGAATACTGGACCAAGGAAAGTTCGTTGGATTGTGGGGTTCCACATTACCAACATTCCTACCCAGAGGAAAGGGTCGGTGTTTCTGGGTCAGTCGAAACCACTACCATTGGATTTTTTGGGCAAGGCCCATCAGATTCATGCAATGGTGAATAACCTCTAGGCAGAGCATCACTGTGCTTGAAACTTCAGGTACTGTCGCTAACCATACCCTTAGTATCTTGATAGATACCGGTGATACCGAGAGTTTCATTTCGGGTGCAACACTATAAAGGATTAAAGTAAAGGCGGTCGAACAGGATAATTTTAGCTTCATAGAGATGGCTTTGGGAGCCAAACAGAAGGTTGGAGGAAAGGTTATGGGATGTACCCTTAACCTGGGAGACATTTTCACCAGGGTCAACCTGTGCATCACGATCTTAGGATATTATGATGTCATGATTAGTATGGATTGGTTGGAATCGCATGAGGCAATACTCAACTGTAAGATGAAATGGTTGAGCTTGGTCGATGATGAGAGACAAAGACGAGTGATTGTAGGTCAGAACCAGGGAGTTTTCCTGAGGTTCACCTCTTCCTTACAGCTATGAAAGAGCATGCGCAAGGTGTGTAAGCTTTATCTAATCCTCGCATTAAATGAGAAGGGAGTAGCGGAAAATCTAGAACACCTTCCGGTGGTAAGAGAGTTTGCGGATATATTTCTGGAGGAGTTACCAAGGATGACACCATTCAAGGAATTGGAGTTTACCATAGACCTAAAACTGGGGACTGAACCAATAGCAAGAACACCTTATCGGATGAACAAAGAGACTAAAAGAAAAAGGAAAATATAGATCCACGTATAATGACAACCGATTTCTGAAAAGATTTATCCCGAAGAATTTTAATCATTTAAACTTTAAGGGAGATAAACTCGGTGGTAGGATCTAAGAATAGAAGAAACATTCATCGAGCATAAGATATGATTCTTTTTTTTACAGAAAACTTACCAGCGAGATGGACCTTGACAACTGGATTGTTGGGTAAATGACCTCCAGAATGATAGTTTCCCCACCGAAGGATAATACGCAGGGTCGATTTTGGAGAGCCACAATGATGAGAAAGGAACTCGCCTAAACCTAAGCTACAAATGAGCTATTACAATGAATGTCAAGGTACGGGGTTAGTCAGGGCATGTGCTAGGGAAAACTTGTCAAGACGATACTAGGGGAAGGAAAGGCAGAAAGGTCATCGTAATATGCCGATACTGAGCTTGATTTAATTGTGGGAGTAGATTCCTAACTCCTCTAACAAGCACACACCCCTGCCTTTAATAAACCAGAGTACACCATTAATGGTCGTCTCATTTGAGAAGTAAATAAACGAGCATAGTTGGAGGTCAACCGTTTCCCGTCCCAGTTAGACTATTGTCGTATTCTTGGGTGGTTAGGGTAAGTCTTAGTTAATAAAAACTCAGTCACAAACCCCTCACCCAAACATTGCTAACCTTAGCGTTTGGAATAACTGAAATCACAAACCATTCCATGATCCAAGACACTATTTGATGCATATCAGACCTTATATGTTCTTTTATGGGTTTTAAACTTTCAAAGTTCTTTTGTCCTAGTGGATATCTCTTTTCGTACCAAAGGAGATAGCCTTGCACACCAATAAAGTAATATTATGGGTTTAGGGAAACTTAGGACCAGGAAAAAAAAAACTAGGTGTATGTTTATAGAACCTCTATATGAGGATTTGTACCTAGGTGTATAATCATGGAACCTTTATATGAGGATTTGTAAAATACTTTCCCTCCTAAGTTCTATGTTTAATTGGAATCTGTTATAGGTTGTCATCTTGTAGTAGATGAACATTAGATCTAGAATCGTTATGAGGTTATTAAACTTCATGAGTATGGTGACCATGAAGGAAGATTTTTTTTTTTTTTTTTTATCATTTTTAGAGGTTCATTACAAAATGAATAGATTTCTCTATTACTGATTCACCCCCATCCTAGTAATCCAATAGGAGGTTCAAGGTTTTTCGAACCTATCACATCAATAATTTATGCACACACACATTCCTGTGAGTATGTGTTCCTTCTCACCTCATTTCCACTTTATCATCCAACAACTTCGTGCACTCACCCCTAGATTAAAGTAACCTATATTCTCCAGATCTAACATAGTTTATGTTGGACCACCCTAATTTTACAACCTTACCCTATACTATATAACCTATCTCATCCCATCCCTTGCTTTACCCAAACCACCTGAGCTACCAAATATAACCTCAACTACTAGAGCCCAATTTAACCTACCCTACCTTAGTGATGCAGGAGCATCGCTCACTCGTCAAGCGAGCCAACACATTGAGCGGAAGACAACTCGACAAGACAACATAAACTTCTTTTTTTGATTGCACCTTGATACTGTTGCGCAAAACATTAATGTATTGATTTGATGAAGCGCACTTGTATATGTAAATGGACCTTGAGCGGATAGCTCATGTCCTTAGGTAGCTGAGGCATTTAATAGATTTAATGTTGTTAGATAGAAATTTAATTGTAGATTTGATAGCTTTAGAATTGTGAGGGAAAACGGATATAGACACCCTCCTTTGTACATTGTAATAGGATCAAGCATTCTGAAGAGAGAGCCGCAGAGAAGGGTATGAAGAACCTCCATGTATAGACATTGAATTAATAGAAAGAGATTTGATTCAATTCCATGGTTGTGTTGTTCTCTGTGTACTGCTGATAGTATGTTCATGAATGTTTGCTTCTTGTTATGAATTTTATTTTATATGCTAGGTATGTGATTTCATGGTTAAAATGAAGTCTGTAAGAACAAGGGGTTAGTTTCAATTGTTTCTCTATCTTGAACCAGATAATTCCTGCAAGGAGTCCAGTCGAATTGTCCGTAAGGAGTGCGTTGACAGAAGGGTTCAAGTAGAGGAAACTTTTGTTCTAAGTTCTCAAGGAGTGCAGGTTTGGCATTGAAGTCATGCAAGGTGTGCACAGGCTAGAATAAGTCTTAGAGTTGTGATTCTGAGCAAAAGGGAAGTGAAATACTGTTGTTGTAGGTCTGCGCAGAGTCGAGAAGACTTCAACACTTAGGCGTTGTTGAAGATTTGCCGGAGGGAGTGCGTGCAAGAGATTATTCCTGAGGGAATTGAAGTCGTGGAAGCTTAGAAGAGATAGGTATTCAAATTTATCGAAGGACAATGGAGAAGAGTTGCACGTGAGCAGGTTGCATAGGCTAGACGCAGATTGATGGACACGTCTTGTGAAGAGACACTTCTTGTTCGGGGATTGATCAGGGAACAAAGTGGATGTGAAGTCTATAGTCAAGGCGAAGAAGTTTGAAGTCCAGGAGAGCAGGGCATCAAGTAAAATCACGAGGAGCATAACTCTATTCGTAGATTTGGACGTATCAGGGTTTCGCGTGAAACGTGCAGAAGGCTTGGCCACGGAAATCGTGAAGGGACGAGAAGCGATATTCCGACGATCGCATAGACGACGTAGATCATAGCGAGGTTATGTGATAGGTGATTTCGGGACATCGGGTCTTGGGAGTTGAAGGACTAAGAGATTAGTCTCATGAGTAGCGAGGACGTGAAAGAGCGAGGTCGGCATCTCGACACATCGCGTATCGGCGATTGGAACCATAAGTATTGATCGTCGCAAAGTGCGAAGTCACGATATAGTGAGGTCCCGATAGTGAAGGCAGAAAGTCAGCATTGACTGACGCATCTCGGGCCTCAGGGATCTGAGGAGGTAATGCATAACAGTTGAACTCGTGAGTAGCGAAGTTCCGATCCTCCGAAAAATAGGAAGGAGGATTGCGTAATGAAAACTGTGGGTGCAGATGTTCCGGTAGGAAGATAGGAGAGTATTGTACTCTTCGGGACGAGTGAAGAGAAGGTCCTGGTAAGCGCGATCGTTTCTCCGGGGGGTGTAGAGAGAGTGCCGTCAGAGTGGTATAAGAGCGAGAAATCTTGTCTATATATTTCAGGCGAGAGAGGTGAAGGAGGAAAGGAAAGCACTCTGATACACACAAATTTCGTCAGAGTGGTATCAGAGCGGGAAGACTCTTTGTTTTTGTGACAGAGAGAGAAATAAGATTTCATCATGCCACCAAGAAGAGAGAGACAGTCACCCGACCTAGAGGATAGGGAGGTGAGAAGAAGAGGCAGGCAGGTAGGGAATCCAGAAATGGAGCGGCATATGAGAGATCTCTGAGCAAGGCTTGAGGAGATGGAGACTGCACAAAGACGCGGAGCTGGTGCAAGGGATCTCAGCGATTCCAAATTAGAAGAAGAAGATGGACATGCAGAAGAGGTAACAATAGAAGACGCATCAACCGAACGGTTGATCAAGGCCATTTCCAGGATGATTTCCAAGACCAAAATGGACATTCCAGTCTATGAAGAAAGCCTGGATGCAGAAGAGTTGCTAGACTAGATCTGAGCTCTTGACACATACTTCTATTATGAGGACATCGAAGATGATAAGAAAGTTAAGCATGCGGTTACGCGCTTGAAGAGACACACAGCATTGTGGTGGGACGAGCTACAAGCTGACAGATGCTGCAAAGGCAAGCAAAAGATCAAAAGCTGGGATAGAATGATTGCTAAGATGAAGGCAAAATTCATCCCCAGGGATTACCAGATCAAGCTGTTCAGGCGAATGCAGAACCTAAGACAAAAGTTGATGACGGTGAAAGAGTACACCGAAGAATTCTATAAGCTCAATATCCGAGCAGGTCATTGGGAGAGTGATGATGAGAAGGTGGCGAGATATCTGAATGGTCTGAGATATGACATTCAGGATGAATTGAGCATGCTTACCATCTGAACGATGGAAGATGCTTATCAATTGGCCCTGAAAGCCGAAGAGAAGTTGAGCCGTAAGAAAGGACAACGAGGGCGAGGCAGGAGTCAACCCAGAGGCAAGGCAGTTGCCCAGGAGAAATATCCGAAGCCCAAAGAGTAATGGAAGAGACCTCGGGGTAAGGTTGAAAGAGGCAGAACCTCACAACAAAGGCAACCATATGCTGAATAGAGAGGACAACAGAATGATCAGCGGGGAGATTATGCTGATGCAAACACACTTCCTCATACTAGAGGTCGAGGTAGAGGAAGAGGAGGAGTTATCACATGTTTTACATATGGAAAGAATGGGCACAAGTCATTTGAGTGTCCATAGAAGAAGAAAGACGTAGGAGAAGCTCACATCACTGAAGTGCAGAAGCGTGATGCTAAGTCAGAAGATGAAGACAGCGGGAGGTCGGTTGGGATGCATAAGATTCTTTTAACACCTGAGAAAGAGGTGGAAAGCTCTGTGCAAAGGAGCAGACTGTTCAAGACATCTTGCACAGCCAAGGACAGGAAATGCAAGGTCATTGTGGACAGCGAAAGAACCGATAATCTCATTTCAACTGAGATGGTGGAGAAATTAGAGATGAAGACAATTAAGCACCTGAGTCCATATAAAGTCACGTGGTTATAGAAGGGACATCAAGTGAGCGTCACTAAACAATGTTTAGTCGAGTTTAAAATTGGGAATTATCATGATCATATTTTGTGTGATGTTATTTCCATGGATGTCTGTCATGTATTGCTGGGTAGACCATGGTAGTATGACCGAAATGTGGTTCATGATGGGAGAATGAACACATATACACTGAAGAAAAATGGGAGAACCCATAAGTTGCTTCCGATAAAGGATAAGGAGGTGAAGCCGGAAGTAAATAATACAATACTTCTCATGAGTGGGAAAGAGCTTCTCACAGAGATGGAGAAGAATGAAGACCCACAATTCTTTGTGGTCAGGAAATCAAGAGTTGTCCTGACTAGCACAAGAGTGGATGACTTACTGGATGAGATTCAGGAACTACTGGGAGAGTTCGCTGATATCATCGTGGACGAATTACCTCATTCGTTACCACCGATGCGGAGTGTGAGTCATCACATCGACCTCATACCCAGAGCAAGTTTGCCGAATAAAGCTGCATATAGGTTGATGCCGCATGAAAACGAGGAATTCAAAAGGCAGGTACAGGATTTGTTGAACAAAGGGCTGGTCAGGGAGAGCCTGAGTCCGTGTGTTGTTCCAACAATGCTAAGTCCGAAGAAGGATGGAGGCTGGAGGATGTGCACAAACTCCAGAGCAATAAACAAGATTACCATCAGGTACAGATTTCCACTGCCGAGAATGGATGATCTGATGGATTGCCTGAGTGGGGAATTTTTTTTTCAAAGATAGATCTGAAGAGCGGATATCACCAGATTCTCATGAGGGAAGGTGATGAATGGAAGACAGCATTCAAAACAAATGAAGGTTTGTACGAATGGTTGTTCATGTCGTTTGGTTTGACAAACGCACCAAGCACATTCATGAGATTGATGAATGAAGTCCTGAGGGAATTCATCGGGAAGTTTGTTGTCGTATATCTGGATGATATATTGATCTTCAGTAAGACGAAGGCTGAACATTTGAAACATTTGGAAATTGTGACGAGAAGACTACAGCAGGAGAAGCTATTGATCAATATGAAGAAGTCTTCATTTATGCAGACAGAGCTCATTTATTTGGGTTTTGTTATCTCAACGAATGAGTTGAAGATGGATCCTGAGAAAGTGGAAGTGATAAAAAATTGTCCATCACCGAGAAATGTTTTCAAGGTGAGAAGTTTCCATGGTTTGGCTAGTTTCTACCGAAAGTTCATCAGGAATTTCAGTGGGATTAGCGCAATGATGATGGACACAGTCAAGAAGAGACACAAGATTTTTCATTGGACAACAGAGGCTGAGGAAAGCTTCAATCTGTTGAAGCGAAAGATCACAGAGCAACCAGTGTTGGTGTTTCCTGATTTTCAGAAGACATTTCAAGTGAAATGTGATGCAAGTGGATATGCCATAGGAGCGGTCTTAAGTCAGGATGACAGACCAGTTGTATATTTCAACGAGAAGCTGGATGAAGAAAAGATGAAATACTCCACGTATGATAAGGAATTTTATGCTATCATACAGGCACTAAAGAAGTGGAGGCATTACTTGATACCAAAAGAATTTGTATTGTACAATGATAATCATGCATTGCAGTTTGTGAGTCAACAGGATAAGTTGAACTAGAAGCATGAAAAATGGGTAGAGTACATGCAAAATTTCATGTTTGTGATCAAACACATTTCAGGAACTGCTAATAAAGTGGCTGATGCTTTGAACAGGAAATGTTTGTTGCTGCAGGAGTTCCGAATCAAAACATTGGGTTTTGAAAATCTTAAAGACATGTATGCAGGCGATGCGGATTTCAGAGAAGCATACGAGGCAACTGAGAATCCAGTCCTCAGAGACCGGAGCCCATGGATAGATTACATCATCCATGAAGGATTACTGTTCAGAAGCAATCAACTATGTATTCCAATTTGCTCCATGAGGGAGAATTTGCTAAAGGAAAAACACAGCGGAGGATTAGCAGGGAATTTTGGTCATGACAAGACATTTGCCAAATTAAACGAATCTTATTTTTGGCCAGGAATGCAAGCAGATGTAAAACGATTTGTTGACAGATGCCAAATTTGTCAACATTTGAAGGGCCAGAAGAAGAATGCTAGATTTTATCAGCCATTGCCCATACCCGAGAGACCATGGGAGGCGATAAGCATGGACTTTGTGTTAGGGTTGCCGAGGACATAGAGAGGGGTTGATTCCATCTTTGTGGTGGTGGACAGGTTTTCAAAGATGGTACATTTTATTCCATGTCAGAAGACCAGTGATGCGACACACATCGCGAACTTGTTTTTTAAAGAAATCGTCAGACTGCATGGATTTCCAAGAAGCATAGTCTCAGACAGGGATACCAAGTTCATAGGTCATTTTTGGAGGACGCTATGGAAGAAGCTAGGAACTAATTTGTCATTTAGTTCAGCTTACCATCCACAGACAGACGGACAAACAAAGGTGGTCAATAGAAGTCTGGGGGATCTATTGAGAATCTTGGTGACAAAACACCACAGCAGTTGCGACCAGATATTACCACAGGCAGAGTTTTCGTACAACGATTCGGTGAATCGGAGTACAGGAAAAAACCCATTTCAGATTTTGTATGGGACATAGCCAAGAGGAGTTTCTGAGCTTAGGGAGTCAGAACAGGATACAACTAGCAGTGCTAGCGCTGAAGAGTTTGTTGAGGCGATGAGAGAACTTCACAGTCAAGTGAAGTAGCGACTGATGAAATCAAATCAAGAGTATAAGCGCAGAGCAGATCAGCGGAAAAGACAACTTCAGTTCAAAGTTGGTGATATGGTTTTGGCGCACCTGAGGAAGGAAAGGTTCCCAAGGGGAACATATAACAAACTCAAGATGAAGAAAATTGGGCCATGCAAAGTCCTGAAGAAATTAGGGGAGAACGCATATGAGATTGAGTTGTCGGAGGGCATCGGGATATTTCCGATATTTAATATTTCGGATTTATACCCATACAGGGTTGGAGAAGCAGAAACTGAAGAACCAGTAGTCCAGTGGAAGAAGCAATTTCCAGTTGCAGAGAAGCCACAGATGGAGTACATACTGGACAAGTGAGCAGGTAAGAAAACCAGACGAAAGCAATACTTTGAATATCTAATGAAGTGGAAGAACCACCCAGCGGAAGATGCCAGCTGGGAAAGTGAAGCCGCCATACAAAAACATGGACAGACTGTGCAGGAGCTCATGGACAGGAGCCCATGAAATTTTTTCAAGAAAGGGAGTATGATGCAGGAGCATTGCTCACTCATCAAGCAAGCCATCACATCGAGCGGAAGACAGCTGGACAAGCCAGCATAAACTTCTTTTTTTGATTGCACCTTGATATTGTTGCGCAAAACATTAATGTATTGATTTGATGAAGCACACTTGTATATGTAAATGGACCTTGAGAGGATAGCTCACATCCTTAGGTAGCTGAGGCATTTAATAGATTTAATGTTGTTAGATAGAAATTTAATTGTAGATTTGATAGCTTTAGAATTGTGAGGGAAAACGGTTATAGACACCCTCCTTTGTACATTGTAATAGGATCAAGCATTTTGAAGAGAGAGCCGTAGAGAAGTGTATGAAGAACCTCCATGTATAGACATTGAATTAATAGAAAGAGCTTTGATTCAATTCCATGGTTGTGTTGTTTTCTGTGTACTACTGATAGTATGTTCATGAATGTTTGGTTCTTGTTATGCATTTTCTTTTATATGTTGTGTATGTGATTTCATGGTTAAAATGAAGTGTGTAAGAACAAGGGGTTAGTTTCAATTGTTTCTCTATCTTGAACCAGAGAATTCCTGCAAGGAGTGCAGTCGAATTGTCCGTAAGGAGTGCGTTGACAGAAGGGTTCAAGTAGAGGAAACTTTTGTTCTAAGTTCTCAAGGAGTGTAGGTTTGGCATTGAAGTCGTGCAAGGTGTGCGCAGGCTAGAAGAAGTCTTAGAGTTGCGATTCAGAGCAAAAGGGAAGTGAAAGACTGTTGTTGCAGGTGTGCGTAGAGTCAATAAGACTTCAACACTTAGGCGTTGTTGAATATTTTCCACAGGGAGTGCGTGAAAGAGCTTCTTCCTGATGGAATTGAAGCCGTGGAAGCTCAGAAGAGATAGGTCTTCGAATTTATCGAAGGACAGTGGAGAAGAGTTGCGCGTGAGCAGGTTGCATAGGCTAGACGCAGATTGATGGACAAGTCTTGTGAAGAGACACTTCTTGTTCGGGGATTGATAAGGGAACAAAGTGGACGTGAAGTCTACAGTTGAGGCGAAGAAGTTCGAAGTCCAGGAGAGCAGGGCATAAAGTAAAATCACGAGGAGCATAACTCTACTCGTGGATTTGGACGTATCGGGGTTTCGCGTGAAAGGGGCGAAAGGCTTGGCCACGGAAATCGCGAAGGGACGAGAAGCAATATTTCGACGATCGCATAGACGGCGTAGATCATAGCGAGGTGACGTGATAGGTGATCTCGGGACATCGGGTCTCGGGAGTTGAAGGACTAAGAGATTAGTCTCGTGAGTACCGAGGGCGCGAACGAGCGAGGTCGCGAGGTTGGCATCTCGACACATCGCGTATCGGCGATTGGAACCATAAGTATTGATCATCGCAAAGTGTGAAGTCACGATATAGCGAGGTCCCGATAGTGAATGAAGAAAGTCAGCGTTGACTGATGCATCTCGGGCCTCGGGGATCCGAGGAGGTAATTCATAACTATTGAACTCGCGAGTAGCGAAGTTTCGATCCTCCGAAAAATAGGAAGGAGGATTGCGTAATGAAAACTGTGGGTGCAGATCTTCCGGTAGGAAGATAGGAGAGTATTGTACTCTTCGGGCCGAGTGAAGAGAAGGTCCTGGTAAGCGCGATCGTTTCTCCGGGGAGTGTAGAGTGACTTCCGTCACTTAGGATAGCTTAAACTAACCAAACCTAACCTACCATACCATACCCTATACTAGGATGACTTATACTAAATAAATATAACCTGACTTACCCCATCCTAACCTAACTTAAAATACCCTACCCTAGACTACCTAACCTGCCCCACCTATTGCCTATCCTAGAGCACCTTAACCTACCCCAACTTCCCTATAGTAATTTAACTTACACTATCCTAACATATCTTAGCATATTTAACCTAGACTACACTACCCTATCAAACCTACCTTACCATACACGTCCTAACATACCCTACCAAGACTACTCTAACCTAAAAGAAAATTCCCTAAACCTACCTTCACTCCCTAAATTTGACCTTGAATAATTAACCTACCCTACACTTACCTATCGTACACTAAACTATATTATCCAAATCTAACATGGCCTACCTTAGACCACCTTAATTTTACCAACCTTACCCTATACTCCCTAGCATGTCCCACCCCTTGCTTAACTTAAACCACCTCGCCTACCTAAACTAAACTCAACTACCTAATCCTAGATTAACCTAACCTACCTTGGTCTAGCCTATCCTATCTTACCCTAGGATGACTTGGACTATCTAATCCTAACCTAACTTAAACTACCCTACCCTAAACTACCTAACCTACCCCCTATAGCCTAGCCTAAACCACCTTAACCTACCTTACCTACCCTACCCTAACCTAAAGGAAAATTCCCTACACATACCCTCACTTTTTGAACCTACCCTGGACTACCTAGCCTATCATATGCTTCCCTATCCTAACCTAAAGAAACCTAACTTATCCTAGCCTAGTACACAATAATTTTATCAATCCTACCTTATACTCCCTTACCCACCCCACCCATTTTTTAACCTAAACCTCTGTAGCATACCCTCCCTAACCTACCCTTACCCTACCTAACCTTCCCTACCAAGATTTCCTTTACCTAAAATCAACTTCTCCATCCTAATCTAGCATGCACTTACATAAACTACATAATCTAGTCATACCAAAACCTAGCTTAACCCAACCTAACCTAATATACACAACCTTACCAACACTTCTCTAACATACCAAGCCTACCCTACACTTTCCTAATCCATTGATCTTACCCTACACTAAGATACACTAACCTACCTACTCTATCCCACCCTACCTTAACCAAGTGTACCCTACATTATCTAACGTACCCCACTCCATACCTAGACTACAACACCTCTAGCCTAAACAAAACTGCATAACAACACATACATGAATCAAAAATAAAAATAATATACACATACAAAATGGTGCAACATAAAAACAAATCACATAATAGAACACACAATATTAAAATCACATACACTCATATAAACAAAACCAATATACACATGCAATATGAAATTCAAATACATGAATAAAAAATAAAAATAATATACACATACAAAATGGTATAACATAAAAACTAATCACATAATAGAACACAAAATATTAAAATCACATACACTCATATAAGCAAAACCAATATACACATACAATATGAAATTCAAATACATGAATCACAAATAAAAATAATATACACATACAAAATGGTACAACATAAAAAAAAATTCACATAATAAAACACACACTATTAAAATCACATACATTCATATACGCAAAACCAATATACAGTTGATATGAAATTCAAATACATCAATCTCAACCCAAAAAAGTACACAATGATGTAAAATGAAAAGATAAATTTTTTTATGAAGGTTCAAATAAACACAAATAACAACAAACATAATATAGAAAGATAAATTGCACAACAAATATATATCACAAACATAAATAATACACACATACAAAAACATAACATAAAAGTAAATCACATAATATTAGACATATAATATTAAAATAAACTACATAAATAAGAAAAAACAATATACATATATCACATAAAATAAAAGAAAAATGATATACACATATCTTATGAAATTCAAATTACCAAAAAGTGCATAGAATTATGTGAAATGAAAATATATAGAAATAACATAAAAATAGAAATAAATACACTACAAAATAAAAGGTAAAAATCAATCATAAAATAAAAGGTAAAAATCAATCATAAAAAATATACATAATTAAAACAGAAATAATACACACACAAAAACATAACATAAAAATAAATCACATAATACTAGACATATAATATTAAAATCAACTACAACAATAAGAAAACACAATATACACATATCTTATGAAATTCAAATGCATCTAATCATGATAAAAAAAAATGCATAGAATTATGTGAAATGAAAATTAACAGAAATAACATAAAAATACAAATAAACACACCACAAAATAAAATGTAAAAATAAATCATAAAAGATATACATGAATCACAAAAATATATAGATATATCCATATAAAAATATACAACAAAAACTAAATCACAAACATATAAAAATATACAACAAAAACTAAATTACAAAGAAATACAATATTACAATCAAATAAGTATATGTAATATGAAATTCCAATACATTGATCACAACATGAATCTCTCACACACTAAAAATAAAAATAAACATAAACATACAAATAAACACATAAGTGATAACAAAATAAAAGGTAGAAATAATACACAAACAAAATCAAAACAGAAATAATATGCACACAAAAACACAACATAAAAATAAATCACATAATACTAGACATATAACATTAAAATCAACTACAACAATAAGAAAACACAATATACACATATCTTATGAAATCCAAATGCATCTAATCATGATAAAAAAAAATGCATAGAATTATGTGAAATGAAAATTAACAGAAATAACATTAAAAAAATACAAATAAACACACCACAAAATAAAATGTAGAAATCAATCATAAAAAATATACATGAATCTCTCTCTCTCTATATATATATATAACAAAAACTAAATCACAGAAGTATAAAAATATACAACAAAAACTAAATCACAAAGAAATACAATATTACAATCAATGTATATGTAATATGAAATTCCAATACATAGATCACGACATGAATCTCTCACACACTAAAAATAAAAATAAACATAAACATACAAATAAACACACAAGCAATAACAAAATAAAAAGTAGAAATAAATCATAAAATAAATACATGAATCACAAGCAAAAAGAATATACACATAAAAATATAAACCATAAAATAAATCAAATTGCAATACATCTATCACAACATGAGTCTCTCACACATTAAAAATAAACATAAACATACAAATAAACACACAAGCGATAACAAAATAAAAGGTAAAAATAAATCATAAAATAAATACATAGATCACAAGGAAAAGAAATATACACCATAAAATAAATCAGAAAGATATATACATATATTATAAAATTCCAATACGTCGATCACAACATGAATCACAAGAAAAAACAAATAAAAAA
>SNQJ01S0014256.1:183615-201861 GCA_010110895.2 Picea sitchensis
GCTTACAATAACATAACATGAAAATTAATTAAAAAAAAACAAATAAAAAATAATATATATATATATAATAGATACAACATATACAATATAAAAATCAAACATATTGTATATAAAAATATATATCTATATATATAATATGAAATTCCAACATATATATCAGGATAAAATGCAAATGCTTACAATGACGTAACATGAAAATTAATTAACAAAAATAACATGAAAGCATAAATAAACACACATAACAACAAACAAATTATATACACATACAATATTAAAATCAAATATACACATCTAACATGAAATTCAAAACCAAAAGCAATATACACATCTAACATGAAATTCAAAATCACAATTAAACCCAAATTATATACACATACAATATTAAAATCAAATATACACATCTAACATGAAATTCAAAAGCAAAAGCAATATACACTTCTAACACGAAATTCAAAATCACAATTAAACCCAAATATGTTTCCGTCCAAAAAAAAATATTTCTATAATGTGTATGTGTATGTTTCTAGAATAAATTCTAACAAATGCATCCAATAATATAATTTAAATTAAAAAAAAACACTCAACAAATGCTTACAATAATATAATTTGAATTGATTGACAAAAGTAATATAAAAATACAATTACTTACACAAGTAGTAATGAACATACATCATGGTGTAATTGTTTTTAGGGTGTTCAGTGTTGATTGTATGAGTATGTTAGGATAACAATATAGTGAAGAAAATGGTGGCAGTGTAAAAACACAGACAGATGATTCAGATAGACAGGTAGATGTTTTGGGGTGTTCAATGTTGATTGTAGGAGTATGTTACGACAATAGTGGAGTGAAGAAAATGGTGGCAGTGCAAAGACACAAACAAACGATCTAGTGAACAAGTACAGTTGGACTCTCTTTTCTTCTATAAGTTCCTATAACAACTATTATATTTTTCATAAAATAGAAAACAGATTCTTTAGTGGATATGAGAGTAGAGTTGAGTGTGGAATAAATGAGAAATGCATAGAATGAGCATCCATAAAAATAGAACACATATTCTTTAGGGGATATTAGAGTAGAGTTGAGTATGGAGTAAATGAAAAATACCTCTAATAAGAATCCTTCAATGTTGATTTGATAGTGTTTTTCCTATGCAGAGTCCAACATCTTCATCGATACTCCTCCAAAATCTTTCTACACCTACACACATAAATATGTTAAACAAATATGTTAAACCATTGAATTGAAATAAACATAGATGCAATTGCATATTAAAATAAACCCCACAAGTAGTTGTCCATACTTCATCCACTCACTACAGATCATGTGGAATGTTTATCAAGCACAACTATAGGCTTTAACCAAGCCAACTATCATCTCATATCAAAGAGGAAAGAAAATGCAAAGAGAAAAACACAATAAAAGATGACCAATATACAAGCCAAACAGAAAACCCAAAACCTAGAAGCAAATTACAAGTAAAGAAGGAAAATAGCATGGCCATGTTATGACTCTTAACTCAACAGAGAAAAAACCATTGAAATAGAAAAAATAATGGTATAAAACATAACAAAAAGAGAATTAACCAAGCCAACTATCATCTCATATCCCAGAGGAAAGCAAATGCAAAGAGAAAAAAAAAGTAAAAGATGACCAATATACAAGCCAAATAGAAAACCCAAAACCTAGAAGCAAATTACAAGTAAAGAAGGAAAATAGCATGGCCATGTTATGACTCTTAACTCAACAGAGAAATAACCATTGAAATAGAAAAAACAATGGTATAAAACATAACAACAAGAGAAATAGAATAAAAAATAAATAAAGAAATCAAGGAAGTGCAGCTCAACATTTCTTAACGACCCATCACCTTCTCTAGTTTTCCCTGCAGCAACAGAATATTATGCTTTACCCTGCAACAATAGTCTTCTTTTCCCTCGTCAGTTTGAATATAAAGGGGATTAGCGATATACAAAATCAAACAAGATAACCCAAAAATTAATTTCATAAATAGAGGTAATCGGGTATTTACATAAATGGAATCCAATGAGTTCTTCGGCCCTTCTTCTCTAGAACCGCTATTGCATGAGGCCCCCAGAGCATGAGCACCCCTGTCAAGCTTGAAGTAAGGAGGATCGTGAGGGTGGTGGGGTTCCACTCTCTACTCTGCACCACCAACCTTTGCTACACACAAATCAATATTCACATTTACGGCCACAGTACCTTCACTTTTGACACCCACATTCTGCATAGGGTTCTTAGATGATCCGGTGGTAGTAGAATGTCCCCCAGGAATTACCCTCTACTGGCGCCTTTCAAAGGTCGGCTGCCAGAATGCCCACCTCAAAGAATCCCTGCAGTCTGGGGACGTGTTCTTTGTATAGGCTCCAGACAAAGGCCTACGTCTCCATTTCAAACCCCACAACGATGCCCTTACCCACACAGAAAGGCAAGACATCTCCATTTTGAATCCCACAATGATGCCCTTGCCCACACAGAAAGGAAAGACGTCTCCATTTCGAATCCCACAATAATTCCCTTGCCCACACAGAAAGGCAAGACGTGTTGCAAGTCGTTGCACCTGCTTAGAGAACTGCCCAAGAGAAACCCTACCTATGGATTGACGACTGGCACCCCATTCTCTTCATTCACCATTTCCACGACCTTGTTGCACATTACATGGACCGCCTGAGTTTCGAACTTATGACATCCAAGAAAAATTAATACCATAGATTTGGGTTGGCTTACGTGTCAAAGGAATTGCTTTGGTTGAGAATATCATAATGGTCTCATGTACTATGGTTCCTTCTCTCTTACAGAGAATTATAAGCATTCAGCAGTGTCTGGGAATCCCAATTGCTGAAGATTGGTTGCTAGCCCTGCTTCAAGACCACCATGCAGCTTTCCCAGGATCGAGTGGTCGGAAGGATCAAGACGTTGTGGGGAGTGTTGGAGAATTTTTTCAATTTCAATTAGCTGCTGAGAAACATTCCCCCCTTACTGTCAATGCCTTGGATGTCTACCAAGCCGAGAAGTATATCCATCCACCCGTCTTGCAGAGAATCGACGACTCGTGTACTTCATGTCGGTGCTTCGTCTTGGCTCAGCTCTCCCATGCACCGATGATCTCTTCTATTCTCTGCACCGAGCACTCAGTTTGGACATAATTAAAAACAAACACTACAATTAATGAAAAATATGGCTTGGTAATTCTTTTCTCCTTGTTTATTATTTTCTTCATGTCTGCAACGGTTCTGCTTTTTTGAAGGCATGATTTTTCGTGTTTTTCGTTCTCAAAATTCTAAATTCTAAAATAGATTTAAAAGTTTTTCTCGTTCAATGTCTAATAACTAGAGTGTTAGTTAGCCGTTTACAAGCTGGTACATATGTGCTTGGCTAGCATTAAACCCTTTTTGATAGGGTGAGAGTATATCGTTTCTATTTATATTTTTATGGTAAAGATCATAAATTTTGATGAATTTTATGGTAAAGTTATCTATTAATGTGATTTCAGTAAGGTATTTATTTAATTTTATTCAGGTAATTAATATATTTTTTTATTATAAAAATTATTTTTTATTTAATATTTAAAAGTATATTTAGATTTTACATAAATATATAGTTTTGAAAGTTTAAAAGGTTCATATTTTTTTATATGTGAGAGAATTGTTTCTATTTAGATTTTAATATGGTTAAAAATTGTTATTATAATTTTGATTATTTGAGTGTAAAGTTATCTTTTAATGTGATTTGATAAAGTTATTTAGTTAATTTTAGTAAAGTAATTAATATTTATTTTTATTATGAAATTATGTTTTATTTAATATTTAAAAGTATTATTAGATTTTACATAAGTATATAGTTTTAAAAGTTTTAAAAGTTAATTTGATTGAAGTCAATAATATTCTTTTAATAAGCATGTCACAAAGTGGGATTTGAATACAAGTGTAAAGGGTAATATATTTTTCTCAAAACCACTTAAACTACATCCAATTCACATAAGAAAAACTCAAATTATATATACATGGTAATAAATCAATACATGACCCCCTAATTCGAGTGCCAATATAATCCTACATGCCTAGCACTGATCTCGCCAAGTCGACAGATGGACTACCAACAAGCCACCCTCATGACGAACTCCAATTGAATTACTGCGACGATTAATGGGTCAACCACCACCTTGATGTGGACAATCACTGATAAGGTCGATGATATAACTACGAAAAAGCGTGGAGGAACTGGTGCACGTGAGAGAAGTCTCTCGAACAATCCTGGCCTCAGTTGTACGTGAAACCAGAAGAGGATGAGGGATCCTATCGGTCGGAAAGGGTCACATCAAATATATCCTAGGCGTGGAAGCAAATTCCAACATTTACACTGAATTTATGGGACACGTCCGCATCAATGTAGCCACTGTGACCTTAGAAAATCTCACTCATAATCCTTTTTTGCAATGTTGAGTGTCAATCTTTAGCATCACCTCCTCATTTCTCTCCCAAAGCGAGTAATCTTGCAAAGAAAGGGAGAAGCCAAAGTTGATTCCAGAGTTGGTGCCTATAGCTCTTTGGTTATTTTTCATTCAAGTTTCAAGTGAGTCAGTATGACCTCAAGGGAGACCACAGGTAGAGGTCATCATCCCCAACCAAACCTCCCTCTCCTAAGGACATACCAGGACAAATTCAGAGTGACAAAAGAATTTCAAAGTCTAACCACTCTTGCTACTAGAGAAGTGGTGGAATCTCTTGAAGTGGATGTTCGTTGCACTCATAAACGCATTTCAAATAGTGAAGTAGATTCAAAATGGATATCGTGGATGCAAGACACTAGTTCCATTAGAACAAGGGATATCAGGTACGATCGCACAATTGATCTTTATTGGCATTTAAAGGCCATCCTTGGAAGGGATCTCACCCACAAGTAGGAAATCTTAAATGACATATCCATGCAGATTGAATACCTCCAATTGCAAGTCAAATCCCTGGATAAAAATATCCCCACCATGGCTTCTACTTTTGGATTACATTTTGAATAACCGAGTAGTGATATCCCTTAGGTTCCAAAAGAATGTGGTCCCCCCTCTATTGTAAACATTCCATGATTTCTTCTCTTATCAATAGATTTTTGTATATTTTTGTAGACAACATAAGGCAATGAGTTATATGTTTCATTTTTTTTTCTAGACTATGGCATGTAGACATATGGCATATATGAGAGGGAGCCCCATACGGGGGATAAGAAATATTTTGTCAATATCAGAGATCAAGATTCAAAGTCTGCATTATGGCTTCCATTCAGGACTGTTGAATAGAAAGAAGATAGCCAATCATTTGTAACTCGGATTTTGCATATTTTTTTATATTTTAATACAATTTGATATCTTATAAAAAAATATTACATGACTAGCTGGAAAACTGAAAACCCACATTCTTAAATATGAAACATAAATACATGATGCATTCTACAATGGTTGTGGTAACTAGTTGTAAATGAAAAAAACTTACTATTGATCCATGCATTCAGAAAGTGTGTAATGTAAGACATTAGTGAGTTTATGTAAACCAAGATTAGTGGAGAGAGAGCACTCTCATGATAGGAATATGCTAGGTTGGTGTGAATAGGCATTCATTCCTTTATTCACTCTAAAAGAATTCTTGGTATCTTACTCAATTCATAGATTCAAATTGTAGGGACTCTTAAGGTTTTCAAAATTACTCACACTATGTTACTGTGCTAGATTTATCAAACATAAAGCTCAATGATCAAATTAATGAATGTGAAAACCTTTTGTAGGGAGAAAAACTTCAACAAAATTTACACCTTGATAGATTTGATCCATTCTGTACTTGATATATCTAGAATTTAAATGGATCTTTATTAATTGTATCTCATTAACCTTTTATTAACAAAGAAAACCAAATCCTAAAAGTCAAACTAATTAAAATATATTAATATGATTAATTTCTTAAGAAAAAATTATTATTATACTATATTATATATTCCATGCCTCAAATATCATGACAACCTTGCTTGTGGTTCACCTATAAAATCAATGATGAGACCCATTATACAAATTCTCTTAGATTTCGAGGAGGATGTGTTACATTTTAAGCAACGATCATCACTTTGTTTTTTGAAATAGATGTCACTACTTGCAATATAATTAAAACCATAGGTGATTGCTTGCATGATCTATATGTATATCGATGGCCACCCACCTTTTCCAACTCGCTCAAAACAGTTTTCTAACAATTTTGGCAATTTACTATTTTTAGCAGTTTTAACTTCTGGGGTCATTTTGAGGGCCTAAATGAAGGATTTTCAGGATCAAGCTCCTCAATGATATCCAAAGGAATGATTGAGCCAAAACAATGAATCTCTTCGTAAATACCTTTCCAATGGGCTATCACACACCTAAAATGGAGATTGTATGCAAAATTTATGACCTCGGGAAGTTGATGTACTAACTTACCCAAACGGGGCCCACATGACTTTTGGCGCTTCATCTCCTAGGGTTAGGTTTTTGGATGTCTAGGGTTTTTGGCATTATTTCTTATTGCAAAAATTCCCTCAGAGCCTCATTGTAACCTTCTTCTTGCGAATGCGCGCTATCATCACATCTCTTCTTAGAGATAAGCCACCACCATTCCAGCAAGCTTGTTTCCATTGCATTTTACAGTTTCAACTTATTTCATTATTGAATAGAAAACCAGTTTTAATGTATCTCTATTATTTTTTGTTAAGAACGTATTAATAATATGTATTCATTTCATTCTTCTCATAAAATCGGGATTAGTGGTATCAGAGCGGTCTTCTCCTTGTCGTCTTAATGCATGTCCCCAACAAGGTTGGAGTACAAAGAGTTGGGTCTTGAGCTTGTTTCTCTTGAGGACATAAGCTCTCACACGCCCAAGTGACCACCCATGGCAGGATAAAAGAAAGATTACAGGACAGGATATCCTTTCAATTTTTTGATTGAGGAAGCCCTCACGCAATAGAGGAATGAGATGATGGATAGTTTCGCGTGAATCCTTCAACGGCTACCAACATGCGATGCATCTTCTTAGAACAGAGGCATTGCCCCCTTCAAGGTAAAAATAAACTTCAATATTCCTATATTTGAAGGTCAGATAGATGCAAATGTTGTATACAAGTGGTTGAATCTACTAGAAGGGTATTTTTCTATCCATAACTTTTAAAATAGAGAAAAGATTATTTTTACGCTCCTCAAAGTCGTTCCCCATGTTAGAGATTGATGGGAAATTTTCTGTGAGCAAATGGAAATAGAGGAAACCTCATTATTTTTAGTCATGGCCACCTGGGAATCCTTTAGGGATTCTATTAAGGAACAATACTACCCTGTCAAAAGTTATGACGACCTGTATACCAAATGGACCACACTGTGGCAAGAAAGAGACCAAGCAGTGCTAGATTTCGCAAATATCTTCCATACCTTGTGCACCAAGTTGGGTATCAAAGATTCAGAGAAACATCTGGTGCTCAAGTATCGCGGTGCTATGCATATATATATCTAGACCAAAATGGAATTTCTATACATCTCATCCTTAGGCACGACCTACCGATATGCCGTCAAAATTGAGAAGAAGCTCAAACAAAAGACTCAACAATTTTGGCCTGGGAACCCCTCACAAAAAAAGCCAGGAAAAGGTAGCTCCAACCCACCGAACAAAGGATAGAACAAATATGGATAGTATCAGGACAACTAGTACAAGCCACAAGCAAAGAAGGACACCGGAAAGACAAAGAAAGATACTGGGAAGTGGTGTGACTTCCATAGGAGCCCTTGGCATAACACTACTGACTATCGCTCATAGAAGTCGCTGGTGGCCGAAGTGAAAGCCTCTGAATCAGATGTGGATTTTGACTCTAAGCCAAAACCAGAAAGGGGAAGACGGATCATTGACACGGAACCTAGTGCCATCGTTGCTACCACCAAGCTTTAGCCTGGTGAACCAGATGAGCCAGAAGAAGGAGAGCACCTCTTCCATTCACAGATGTGGGTAAAAGGCACCCCACTGCACTTCATCGTTGATAGTGGTAGCCATAAGAACCTCATCTCAGCAGAGGTATTCAAGGGGTTAGCCCTGCCAACAATGTTTCACCCACAACCCTACACCATTGGATGGCTCTACCAAGGAAGCGATCTTCGTGTCAGTCAACAGTGTCGATTGTCGTAGGACATCAAGCCCTTCAAAGATGAGTTATTGTGTGATGTTTCTCCTCTCGAAGTTTTTGATTTTCTTTTGGGCCAACCTTATTTATGGAAACGTCATGATGTATATGAATCTAGGCCTCATAGTGTTATTATTACTTTGAACAGAAAATTGTACAGGATACCCGAGGAAGTCCCACCTAGTGCTATTTCCTTGATCTATGCTAAGCAATGAAGGAAGCTCATCTCTCAAACATGGAAGTTTGTCTTCTTCATGATTTTCTCTCAGAATAAGAGAAATATCACAGCCACATCCAGGGTCTTTGCAACCGACCTCTCCACACAACAAAAGAAAGTAGATAAGGTCATGGAAGAATACTTGGAAGAATGCTTGGAGATATGACCCCTAGTGCACCGCTACCCAATGGGCCAGTCTATCATTTCTCTTTGTTAGAGAATGAGAAGATCAAGCGATATATCCAAGAAATTCTCCACAAGGGGCACATCTGCCCCAACTCATCACCTTGTAGGAGCCCAATTGTGTTGGTACAGAAGAAAGATGGAACCTGGTGACTCTGTATTGATTATCGGGCTCTGAATAAAATCACAGTCAGAAACTGGTACTCGATTCCCCGAATCGATGACCTCCTTGATCAACTCACGGTGGACAAATACTTCAGTAAGATTGATCTGAATTATGGCTACCACCAGGTCCCAATAGAACATACAGATATATGGAAGACCACCTTCAAGTTAAAGGAAGGCCTTTTTGAACAGTTGGTGATGCCCTTTGGTTTGACAAATGCTCCAGCCACTTTCATGAGGATGATGGATGATATCGTGGGACCATTCACCAATACTTTTGTAGTGGCTTATCTAGATGACATTCTAATTTACAGCAAGACATGGGTTGAACACTTGCATCATATTCAGTAGGTTCTACACACCCTATGACAACATAAGATATATGCCAACTTGGACAAGGTCCATTACCTGGTCTACATCATTAATCAACATGGTGTACATGTGGATCCAGCCAAGATCCAAGTCATACGTGACTGGCCAACCCCAACAACCCTCATTGAGCTTCAGAGCTTCTTGGGCCTTGTGAATTTCTACTGTAAGTTCATGTTGGGATTCTCCCATATTGCATAGGCCCTCAGCCAAGTAAACAGGGGTTGTGGTAAGGAGAAATTTGCATGGGGCCATTCCCAACAACAAGAGTTCAATGATTTGAAGCAATTCTTGTGCTCAACACCAGTAATTTCAGTACCAGACTTGCAACATCCCTTTGAGATCGATACAAATGCTTCAAACTATGTTGTGGGAACCATTCTCACTCAGCACAGCCACCCCGTGGCCTATCATAGTGAGACACTATCAAATATTGTCCGTAAGTACCCTACTTACAACAAAGAAATGTACTCCATTGTGAAAGCATGTCGCCAGTGGATACATTACATTCTTGAGAAGTAGACAGTCATCCACATTGATCATAATCCATTGCAATTTATGAAGACACGGGGAAAAATTGCAGAATGATCGCCATCAAAAGTGGTCCACATACTTGTAGCAATTCCACCTCAACATCAAGTATAGAATAGGAAGAACCAATCACATCATTGACTGCCTCAACAGACCACCAGTTGCGGCACTCACCACGGTTCTAGACTCTTGCGGCCATGAGACATATAGATGACCCCAACTCTATGAGATAGACCCTGACTTCACCACCACCTACCAAATGTTGGATGCAAATGCAGTTGTCGATAATTTCCATCTTCAAGATGGGTTGTTGTGTCGTCTGGGCCATATATGTGTTCCATCAAGTGAGCGAAAGAAGTTGTTCTGGGAATCCCACTATAGTCGGGTGATAGGACACTTCGGTGTCAAAAAGACAGTGGAAATGCTATATAAATATTTATACTGTCTGAAACTTCAACAAGAGGTCAGCAAGTATATTAGGTCCTGCACTGCCTGCGTTATTGCTAAACCGAACACTAAGAAACAGGGTTTGTACACCCCTCTTCCTACTTTTGACAGGACATGGGAATCCATCTCAATGGAATACATGTCGGTTCTCCTATCCACCAAGTGGGGAAATGACTATGTTTTTGTGGTTGTTGATCTCTTTTCTAAGATGGCAATCCTAGTTGCCTGCAAGAAGAGAATCATAGCAGAGGCCACTGCCAAGATCTTGTTTAAACGATTCTGGGTACATTTTGGAATCCGACAAACCATTATCTCAGATCGGGATAGTCTATTTCTCAACACATTTTGTTCGATCCTCTGGCCACTGTTGGACACCAAGCTCACCAAATCCACGACCTTCCACCCCCAGACAGATGGCCAAACCAAGGTTGTAAATCAAATGATTGTGCATATCCTTCGCATGTATAATTCAAAGCATCCTCGCACATAGGATGAGATCCTTCCCTATGTTCAACATAGCTACAATTGAGCCCTACATAGCTCAACTGACCACAACCCCTTTCAAGTGGGGTTGGGATTCCAACCATTGGGTCCCATAGATGTTTCACTTCCCCTTCTGGTCACCTCGATCGAATCATCTCCTGCTCCAACTAAAGCTGAAAAATCCACCTAGTTCATTGAGAGGATCCAACACATCCACCAATAGGTTAAGGATATCCTACAAAAGTCCAATGACAAGTAAAAACAATGCCATGATCAACATCAAGTGCCACATAAGATTCAAGTGGGCGACAAAGTTTGGTTGCACTTGCAGAAAGAACGCCTTACAAGACCCCATAGGAAGTTTCTCCCACTCCGTTGTGGGTCGTACACTATCACCAAGGTCATGGGGTATAAATCTTTTGAGCTCAACATTCCTCCTTTCCTTGGCCTACACCCAATGTTCAACGTGGATCTCCTTCACCCTTATTTCCCACCATTATTGGACACCTCAGAAGTAGAAAAACAACTGACACCACAGAGCTCAACCCCGAATGCATACAACAGGGATCCAATGATCAGATTGTGGACATACATATAAAGGGCACTCAACAACAAAGGATCCAACTTTATCGATTCGTCAAAGCAGGGTAGCTCCTGCACCAAGGCAAGTGGCTCACTTGGGGCCAAATTCAGCAGAAATTTCCTCATATGATGGGGGACCTCAGCACAATGGAGCCATTGATTCCTAAGGAGGAAATATTGATTCACATTGATATCGGTTTCCACCCACCTTTTCCAATTGGCTCAAAACAACTTTCTGACAATTTTGGTAGTTTACTATTTTTAGCAGTTTTAACTTCCAAGGCCATTTTGAGGGCTTAAATGAAGGATTTTTGGGATCGATCTACTCAATGGTATTTGAATGCATGATTGAGCCCTAGAAATGAATATCCTCAATGATACCTTTCCAATGGTCTATCACACACCTAAAACGGATATCGTATGCAAAAGTTACGACCCCGGGAAGTTGATGTTCTAACTTACCCAAAGGGGGCCCACATGACTTTTGGCGCTTCATCTCCTAGGGTTAGGTTTTTGGATGTATAGGTTTTTTGGAATTCTTTCTTATTGTAAAAAGGCCTTCAAAGCCTCATTGTAACCTTCTTATTGCAAATGCACACTGTCGTCACATCTCTGCTCAGAGATAATCCACCACCATTCGAGCAAGCTTGTTTTCGCTGCATTTTACAACTTCAACTTATTTCGTTATTGAATAGAAAACCAGTTTTACTGTATCTCTGTTATTTTGTGTTAAGAACCTGTTAATAATATGTATTCATTTCGTTCTNACAGAAAACCAGTTTTACTATATCTCTGTTATTTTGTGTTAAGAACCTGTTAATAATATGTATTCATTTTTTTCTTCTCTTAAAATACAGATCATTGCAAGAGAATTAAAACCATGTGTTTCAGTAAACTCTTCGTAGGGTACTGGAAACTAAGTTTCTGGTTGATTTACAAGACTTCTCGTAACACTTTTGAATGTGGGGTTTGTTTCTTCAAAGGTAATGTATTTTTCATAAGGGATATAGGATAAAATTTGTTGGATATCGATATTTTCAGAGGACTAGTCGTGTGTGTGCAATGCCTTTATGTAAGCCATACAATTTCAGGCCCTTCTTTTAGCACCAATTCTATTGACGAGGCGAAAATTCCCTGCGACAATAAGGGGTACTCCCTGATACATGGTCTTGATTAGACTATGCACGATTTGGTTTAGGAGACTCATCTCGATTCTGGACCAACTTCCATTACTATTTTTGAGGGTGAAAAAATGGATGGTTATGCAAATGAAAGATGTAGATGAATACTATGTAAATGCATAAAATAAATCTAATCTACTTCTAACCTCTCATATCGTATCTAAGACCAAATTATTGTAACCAAGTGAGTTGAAGTGACATTAAACTCTGCAAAACCCTTTTATTAAATATTTGTCACAAAGGTAGTAAGTTAGATAACACATGCATACAATTATATAACCGGATTAGTCTAAATATTATTTATACATGCATAACAAGCTCATGTTTTTAGGACATTAAGCATTAAAAAGAATAAGAAAACTACAATAGTAAGACTATTTGCATAAGAAATTTTTATAAGAAAATCATGTTTTATAACCCATGTGGACAAAAAAATTTATGTTGGAAATAGTTCACAGCAAACAACAATACACATAAGTTCTTCTCTCTATCAGAATCTGGCCCTGATGGATTTTCAATATTAGTTAATACAATATGATTCCTTGAAATAGTTATTGAGTCTATACAATGCTTGAAGCACCATTTCTAAATGGGATACCTCCTATACTTATACAATTATTCATAACTCCCAAAATGACTTCTTATATTCTTCAAGAAGTGGTTAGAAAACTTTTCATATCCCCTTAGTAGTTGTTTGACATGTGTGAGGATAAAGACAAAATTGAAGGTATTTAGAAAAATAAAAAATAGGATGTTGTTGACAACAGATTCAATTTTTTTGTTATGCCTTGTCTATGTGCTCTTTTATCAAATGTAAGTGGTCCACATATCTAATTGATTGTAAAGTGATATCAACGGTTGATATTTCAGTTCCTCAAAAGTGGCCTTATGCATGGTTGTGTTGTCGTTGAGATTCAACATATATTTTTCCACAGTAGCCATGAATTCCTGGATCATGGTGCAAACGTTGGTGTGATGAATGAGGTGTTGGTCAATTAATTTTTTTGTCACCTTGGAGGTCAATTCAGTTACCTCCTTCCTGCAAATTGTACTTCATTGTACTTTATCTATTAGTTGTTATGTGATAAGAGTCTTTCCAAGTTTTACAAGAGGAGGAAGATAACACTTTCTTTTTATGTCTTGTGTTGCCTTGTGTAGTTGTGAACAAATTTCCATTGAGGTGGTTGTTTCTTTGACTTCTCTCTACCCGTCCTACTAGAAGCGATGAAGAAAAAAAAGATCAACTTTCCTATCTACACTTGAGGGAAGTGGAAGCTCGATCAGTGCATCTACATTTTTAGTGATCCATCTGTCAATATCTCCTATTGTTTCCTACATATTGTTGAAATGAGTGTTTTTGGCCTACACCTAGCTATTTTGTTCCATAATGGTGGTCATTGTCTCTTGGTCTTCTGAGTTGTTCTTCTAGATCCCTAATTTGTACATCCTTTTCTAGGTTTAGACGGTGTAGGTTCCTAAAATTTTCTTACATTTTCATCATGAAAGAGACGTCAGCAAATGCTATGGAGATTGGGTCTTTATTGAAGTTTTATGTCAATAGGATCTGTGTAAGAACTGATGTTGTATTACCTCTTATGACTGATACTTTCCTTGTTTTTTCTTGCGCTATCCTACCTATGGCCCTATCATATGTGAACTTCTCTAGGTTGGGAACTTTGCCTGCTTTGAATGGGGTACAAATCCCTAGACCTATCCCACTGAATTGAGAATGTACACTAGAGATTGTTGTTGCAAAGGCTTTTATCTCAGTTGTTGTCACTTCTGCATCATCCTTACCTTTAGCTTTGGATTAAAAAAAAAAAAAAATCTTTTCCACCACATCTTTCGTTTTCTTGTGCATATTTATTTTCTCCTTCTATTCTTCTATATTGCTAGCTCTTCTTATTCTTTTGATCCAAATTGCACCAATAAAGTCGCAGCAGATGCCTTCACTGTTGACTCTTTCTTTGCTTTTTTCTTTTCATCCTCTCGTACCTTTTCTTCATCAACGATTATTTCAATGGGTTTTACTTGTATTCTAGTAATTACTGCATCGTAGGTCTTGTCTCCACAATGGACCTCTTCCTCCTCCCATGCTTATGAGGCATATTCCCAAGGAACTCTAAGATTATTAAAGTGTTCTTTGACTATTTTCTTCGAGTTGTGCCTACTAAACATCGCTTCCATGAAATGGTATGAAAGAAATGTATCCACTTCATCTTGGGCCTATTTGGTGTTTACAAATAAGTAGGTGCCAATACATAATGGAATTGG
The DNA here is from genome assembly GCA_010110895.2 of Picea sitchensis. Classification (NCBI taxonomy): domain Eukaryota; kingdom Viridiplantae; phylum Streptophyta; class Pinopsida; order Pinales; family Pinaceae; genus Picea; species Picea sitchensis. Next base: position 198,239 of record SNQJ01S0014256.1, read on the forward strand.
GGGGAATATAGCTTTATTATTCCAATAGAGTATTCCTCCGAGTCCGTTGATCACCATCTAGTAATCTACCTCATGGAGCACTAATTTTTTTGGGAGAAATTGGGGAAGTAATTTAAGTAAATGTGGTTCTTTCATGGCCCTATATATCCTGATATATGTTCCATGATCCATCAAGCACCAATATCATATTCTCCTTATTACAAAAAATGCTTTTTCGGTCATACATGGGGCTGGCGAGCAGAAAATGAACTCTTACAATGCGGCTAAAAAATTATCAGAAATCTTGTGATATTCTATTTTGTATTTATGCTCCCATAATAATTTGCAGTATATGTGAATGGTTGGGTTTGTTGGCTGCCATGCCTAGCCCATTTTTAGGTATTGGTGCGCAACACACATGATATTTGTGAGATATGAGGACATGTGAAAGTTTAGGAAAGTTCCATGATGTGCTTCCACAATTGATGTGATGGCATTTGCTAAGTTTGCTAACAAAACGTCAACCCAATTGAAAGATGATCCTTCATCTGCACAAGAATGAGTCATGGGCATATATAATAACAATAGTTTGTAGGCATATAGATCTCCATACAACCCACATAGCATGGAGACCATGTATTGATATGGTTTCCTTAGCAAGGTTGTAGGGTATCCAACAATTGTTCTAAGATTGAACTTCTTTTTTTGTTTGTACTAGATATGGTGCATGTCTTTGGTTGCATGTTTGAACCTTCCGAGAATTTTTCTATCCATTTTTTGTGTTTCTTTCTCTAGATGATAACACACTACTAGATAAGCATGATGGAATGAGGCTATAGGTTATGCCCGATCATTTCATATGTACATGTTTACTAAGTCCATGTGTTTAAGGATCCAAGAAATGACATCAACATAAGGGAATACAACAGTGAGGGTTGCTACTCTGTGAATCCCTAATTTAATAATGTTCTTTAAAATCCTAATATCGTCTTGGTCTTATGCATTGGTGATGCAGTTTTTTTTCTTGAACATTTAATAAATGTCAGCCCACTTGAGTGAATCTTCCCCTTTTTCCAGGAAGTCAATTCTGTCATCATACATTTCTCCTGTGATGTTGGGTTTATCTTCATGCTGGAGGCCACTCCTAGAGGCCTCCATGGTAGGTTCTTTTCTAGTAACCTTCTTCCTTGAAGATTGTTAAGTTTTACGCTATTATTAGAGTTCTTCTCATTTCACTAGACTTCAATAGCATAGATAGGATCACTGATAAATACATAATCACAAGAGACACAACATTTATCCTGGGAAACCCTTAGGGGGGAGAAAACCCAACAAAACTTCCTTATTATAGATAGACAATAAAATGCCAAGAGATAAATAAAAAAAATATAGAAAGTCCTATCCCAAGAATGTGCCTCTCTCTCTCTCTCTCTCCAACTACAGCTCCAAACTTGTCTCTTGATGAACAAGTGAGTGTGTGTCTAAGTGAGGTGCTATCCTCCTTATTTATAGAATTTTGGCATGTGTGGAGGTGTCTTTTCACTGGTAGGGCCGAATTCTTCTTCTGGGGTTATAACCACCTTTAATATATATTTTGGGTCTGACTTCTTATTCTGCCTATTACAATTATGTTTTGACCAATCCGTAAAAGGGGATTTGGTCATTTACAATACCCAACATGATCATTCCGAAAAAGGGGATTGATCTAATGAATAATACATCAATAATAATAAGAATTCTCTTTGTAGTTACATTATTTCAACACTCCCCCCTTAACAAGAAGGGTATTCTAAAACAACATCCGGTGAGAGAGAGGACATCATCATCAAAAACATCAGGTGGGTAAGAGGACATAATCATCAACAACATCTTGGAACATTGACTGGCATATCTGTAAATCATCAGAAGTTTTTCTCATCACTAGCATCGTCATTCACAATGGAATGAAATCATCATATGCATCAATATGGATTAGTATAAAACTAATCCATCATCATCACCACAACATGAGGCTGGTCACATCATCATAGCTTGAGGATGACACATCATCACTGCACGAGGTTGGCACACTACACAACAATTAAGCTGGAATCACAACACAACAATTAAGCTGGAATCACAACACAAAAATTAAGCGGGAATCACAACACAACAATTAAACCTAAAAAAAACACTTAGCTCGCATTTCAACACAACGATTAATCTATAAGCACAGCACTAGGATGGCATCTAGAAACAACAATTAGGCTCGAAGCACAACACTCGGCTGGCATCTCAAAACAACATTTAAGATGGAAGCACAACATTTAGTTGGCATATCAACACAACAATTAAGTTGGAAGCACAAGACTCGACTAGCATCTCAACACAACAATTAAGTTGGAAGCACAACACTAGGATGGCATCTCGACACAACAATTAAGCTAGAGGTACAATACTAGACTAGCATATCAACACAACACTACACCCCCTTTCGAGGGAGGTCCTTTCAGACTATATCGATCTTATCTCGAAAGTGCTCAAACTTTACATGAGATAGATGCTTGGTCAACAAATGAGCAACCTGTTCATCCGTGCTAATGTATTGGAGCTTTATGGCTCCTCTCTGCACCATGTCATGGATTCAATGGTATCAAATCTCTATGTGTTTCGACTTGTCATGAAATACAGGATTCTCTGTCATCTTTATGCAGCTTTGGTTGTCACATAGGATCGTGGTTTCTTCCATCTCTAGGTCGAATAGACCTGTCAACAACTTTCGAAGCCATATAGCTTCACAGATGGAAGAACATGTGGCCATATACTCTGCTTCTATTGTACTGAGAGAAATGATGGATTAATTCCTACTCTACCATGAGATCATGGTTGATCCCAAACTGAAACGACATCCTGAAGTGTTCTTCTTGTCAAAGACACTTCTAGCCCAATCTGAATCAATGTACCCACTCAGTTTGAAATCATGATCTCCATCGTAACTGAAACCATAGTCTAATGCACCCTTAAGGTACCTCATCACATGTTTTGCAACAACTAGGTGAACATGTCTGGGTTCTACCAAAAACTGACTCAAGGTGTTCAGGACAAAACAAATATCTGGTTTGGTGTTCGTCAGGTACATCAACAATCCAATGATCTGTCTATACAACGTGGCATCAATTAATTATGATGAAGTGTCGACCAATAGCTTCATCTTTGCTTCCATGGGTGTATTCATGGACTTGCACTCTAACATGTCAAATATCTTCAGAATTTCAACTGCATACTTCCCTTGGTTAAGGAATATTCTCTTTGGGCTCTGCCATACCTCAAGACCTAAGAAATAATGCATTAGGCTAAGGTCTTTCATCTCAAATTCTGAACCAAGATTCTTCTTACATTCGATGATGACCTTTTCTTCTCCAGTTAATAATAAGTCATCCACATACAAAAAAAATATCATTGGCTCATCATTCATAACCTTGGAGTAGAGTTTAGAATCTTCTTTACTCTTGGTAAAGTCCAAGCTCATCAAAAAACTGTCTATCCTACCATACCAAGTTTCAGGAGCTTGCTTCAACCTGTACATAGCCTTCTTCAACTTGCAGACATGAGTCTTCCTATCTTCAACTTCAAATCCTTGAGGTTGTTCTATATACACTTCTTCT
>SNQJ01S0014257.1:4358-16361 GCA_010110895.2 Picea sitchensis
AGAAATGTACAGAGACTGTAAAAATACAGAGTGAAAGACTCGCTAGAATGGTGGCAACTTATCTCTGAGAAGAGATGTGACGGTTACTCGCATTCGCAAGAAGATGATTACAATGAGGCTCTGAAGGCATTTTTAAAATAAATAGGAATTCCAAAACCCTAGACATCCAAAAACCTAACCCTAGGAGATGAAGCGCCAAAAGTCATGTGGACCATGTTTGGGTAAGTTAGTACATTAACTTTCTGGGGTCGTAACTTTTGCATACAATCTCCGTTTTAGGCGTATGATAGCCTGTTGGAAAGGTATCATTGAGGAGATTCATTTTGGGGCCTCAATGATTCCTTTATCTATCATTGAGTTGGGTTGATCCCAAAAATAATTTATTTGGGCCCTCAAAATGAGCCCGGAAGTTAAAAACTGCTAAAAATAGTAAATTGCCAGAAAATTGTTTTGAGCCAGTTGGACAAGGTGGGTGGCCACCAATATCCACCTGGATCATGATATGAACAAATAGTGGTAGTCAAATGTTGTGTTTCATATGTATTACCTCCAGCTAAATAGATCCATCGAAGCTGAGCCTCACATGACTCCGAACACCCTACAGAGATTCTGACCTCTGATGAACTTCAACGTAGATCGGCACTTCACCTACATTATAGCGCGGGCAGATGAACATAAAGAGCATCTCAAATCATATTATAAGCTTACAAAAGAAGAACTTGAGGAGATCACTAAGGAATGGTATGTTGACCTCCTTATCCCTGCCAACCCTGCAGAGATATCTGACCTTGACAAACCAGAGGACACTCATAAAGAACAAAATACACCCGGAACTAGCAGATGGAAGAAGACTGAAGAGTTCCAAGATTTAATCAATGCCTTAAGAAATATTGCTTCAGTGTCACCTGACCAAGGGGGTGATGACGAAGTAGAAGCTGAACAGAATCCAGGCGAAGTAACACCACCCAGAGATGAGGTTGATCCCCAGAAGAAGAGGAAGGTCCCCCCCCCGAAACCTTCTTCCCGGAAGAAATCAAAAGCCACCATGACCAGCATGCAGACTTTCCTCACCTCATATTATTTTAACTTCATCATAGCAGCCATGAACGATGCTTCGCTGGAAATAGCAAAGAAACAAGAAGCCAAGCAAGAGGAAATGTATGATCGAATTGAAGTCGAACTCTGAGGGGTATACCAGGACCTTCAGTCCAGTTGTGCAGTCTCCACTTTGCCCCTACCATTGGGAGAACCAGAGTTGGGAGATGAACCAGCCCAACTCCACCGACTAGATGATACAATCGAAGCTTGCCTTCGACGAGTAGTCCAGGGATGGTTTTAGGGGATAAATTTTAAAAATAGGAATCATTCGCTATTTTAAAAATGATTCGCCCAAATTCTATAGGATAAAATTATTTTACCTTAAAAATCGCCAAAATTTTATAAAAACTATATAAAATACATAGAAATTTGAATATTTCTAAAAAAATATCGCCAAACATTTATAGTTGACATATGAAGGATTAGTAATATTCCCCAAGGTTTCTACATTTAAAAATAAATTTCTATCCTTAAAATCGTCCCTGACGAGCACAAGAAGAAACAGAACAAGCCACCCAGACCTTGAAGCAAGTGCAAGGTGTACTTGTAGAATAATGCAATGCTATAGAACAAGAAAATATTGCTCTCTAAGCGAAGTTCGATGAAGAAAAAGCACACATGCAACAAGAAAAAGAACAGTTGCTCGCAGAGCAACTCGAAGTGAAAGTAGCGGTCAGCAGAGCACTTTGCTCTGTGACATTCTTAGAAATAAAGGTAGAGGATCAAGTCACCCAACAAGTAGAATATATCACATAAGCTATCCAGCAGCTACAGCAACGCATAGAAGACTTAGAGCTCTGCACAGTGCCCGAGACCACACAAGATGTAAGGGACCAAAGAGAAGCAACTGCCCGAAGCACAGTTGAGAGACTAAAATCCCTTTCCATGGAATGAAAGCAGTTGAGTAATCGTAGTGCCCATATGTATGAGAAACTCACCGAGAAACTAGAATTGCATGCACTAGAGTCATAGCTCCAGGAAGTAAAGCAGCAATTAGAGACAATACAGACGCAGTTGAAGCCCCTGTCAATTGTGGAAAGAATGAAGCGATCTCAAGAGAAATGCACTACCAAGGAGTAGATCCACACTATCCAGAGTAGAGTTATGAAAGTAACTCAGAGGATCCAACCTGTACAAGATCAGGCTTACCAATTGTTCAAAGAAGTCGAAGGCAGAGGAGAAGAACTGGAGCAGGTTGTCACCGTAGCTAGACAACGCCTAGAGGGACCTGTCAATGACGCAGTCATCCAAGAGTTCATTGAATAAGAGGTCATGGCACAGCAACAAGTCCAAATAGATCAAGCCAAGCTCAAGCCTTTTGAAGTAGAACTACCCAGACCAGAGTGACTCGGGATGAGTCACAGGTGAGTGTTGGGGGCATGTTGGACCTTGACCAAGTTTGTGGATTCTTGGTCATGTTTGACCTATTTTGGGACTTCGACAGGTTGTCGAAGGAGGAGCTCAAGACAAAGAAAATATCACGAGATCTCGACCCCTTTTTAGGGCATTTTGGGTTTTGGGATTATGTAATGGGTATGGGAATGTCGACCCCTGGGTTTACCCATGCTTAGGCCCACTTTTGTAATGTATATATAGAAGACTAGGGAGACATGAAAAGACATGATAAGAAGTTGTAAGTAGTGCTAAGTGCTAGAGATCAAATCTATGATCAAGGGATTGTAAGAGTGTTGAGTGATAAGTACTTGATTTGTGCATACTATGTGAGACTTGCAGAGCTACGTGCAAGTAATTGTAAGAAGGCTTGGTGTTGTACCCTAGCTCGAATAAGGAGTATCTAGCAGAGTGTGCGCAGATCTCTTATCTTCTGCGGAGTAGGATTTTGATGCTATGTACCTATAAGAAGCTTGACAAAGATAATAAAGAAGAAGAGTTGGTGGACGTAGCCCCAGGGTGGGGGTGAACCATGTACATGTTTTGTTGTTATGATTTAGGCGATGAGTTGATGTGTTTATGTCTTTACTTGCTAAATGCTTTGATATAGATAGATAGATTTGTTTATGCTTTGTGCTAACGATGTATATGGATGTTATATTTGACCTATGTGAATGTTCTTAGTGCTTGAATCTGCTAGATCTAGTCTATTTATCTATGTTAAGTGCTTAGATACATCAGATCTGACTAAAGGATGCGATGCTTTGTTTTATCTACGGAGTAGATAGTTGTTGAATACTGATGAAATGTCGGTGCTAAGTGATCTGTTAAGTATTACAATCATAGATCTGTGTCCCAGATAAGGTTGCAAACACCTGAGTCCTACAACCACCCCTACCACTACCTCGGGTGAGACTTCATCTGCTTCGCAGGTGTTGCCGAAAGGGTCGGTAGTTAGGGTTTTTTTGGTGCATTGTTGTAGCGTTGAACCCTGGGTCTGCCCCTCTACCAAAAAATGGTTTCATTGTTGGGACTGAAACTGTGATTGTTGGGAACTAAGGAAGAAGAAGCTTTGTGCAAAGATCCGACCTGAAATTGTGAAATCTTCATGCGTAGATCTGTTTCCCTAGTGCACAGCATTATGTGCTCTGTAGAAGTAAGATAAGTGGAAATTGTTGTTTCGACAGTATGGATCTATGTATGTTTGATAGATTATGTCCTAGCCTGAAAACTAGGGCACTAATAGATGAAAGAAGGTTTGATATGAGTAGATCTGATAATAATAGTGAAAGATATGTTATACCTATGCATAGAAAGAATGTTTGGACAAACAAATGGATGTAGGATCCTAGAAAGAAATGTTTGCAGGTTCGCTACTATGATCCTAGTGCGCAATACAAGAAGAGATGGGGATCATTGCAAAGAAAGAGAGGATTAACCCTCTGTTACAGCTATAGAAAACCGGGACATCTTGCTAAGGAATGCCCTAGGAGAAGACCTAGTTGTCTTTTTTGCAAAGCTATGGACCATGAAGTATTGGATTTCCCTAGAATGATTGTTAAGCTTGAAGGAATGAACATGAGACAAGAAAACCCTAAGGCGGATCCAGAAACTATGATTATGGCAGAACCCCAGAAAGAATCAGAGAAAGCATTGCTACAGATGAAAGAAACCCTGAATGACCACTGACATGTCAGCTTATCAGAGATCTTCAAAGAAAAAACATGCATAGAAGCAAGAATAGGAAACTTCGACATTGACTGTGTTCTAGATGAGGAAACACAGGTGAATATCATGACAAAAAGAACTTGGGAACTTTTAGGGAAGCCTTCTATGACTCCTTCATTGGGAGGAATAGGGATATTTAGAGGAAAACTGATAAACCTATGTGGAAAGCTCACCCAGATCTCTATGAATGCCAATGGGACTTCGACAGAGGAGGATTTTGAGATTATTAAATTTATTGAGAACAGTGCTCCATTTACCATGTTACTAGGAAAACCTTGGATTGAAAGAGATCAGGCCAGAAGGAAGGAAGAGAAAGAAGTTTTAGAGAAGAAGAAGCAAGAGTTAAAATATTTCATGACTAGAAGGATTGCACACTTGATTGAGGAATGGGAGAATAGATTGAAGTTATTTAACACCAGATACCTAGATGTCGAAGTTGCAAGAACACTAGAAGACCCATAGAAGATCGAATTACCTACTCCAAATAAAGAAGAAGTATTACCCTTGAATCTTAGGAAAGAATCTCAACAGTGTGAAGTAACTATGCCAAAAGAAGATAAGAATCAGAATGTAAAAAGGAATACTGAGACGAAGCTCACTGGAAAGAAGGATATAAATATAAGTAAGAAGAGAGCTAAGATCGACAAGTTACAAAAGTTTCTAGAAGGAACTTCACAGAAGGAAAATTTGCAAAATTTGAGCTTTGTCAGGGATAACAGAACAGCGTCACATGGCACTTCGCCATGGTGAAGAAATATATCCATTGGGAAAAGTATAATAGTTGGGTCGATGCTTCGAATAGGAAGAAAGTCATTTATAGCTCGCCACCAGGCTTTTGGACCACCCTGTAATGAACAGAATAGAGTTAATGAAGGATTTTCTCCCGTTGCAACAGATTTGTTTCCAAGTTATATATTTATCCCGCTGTGCCATGCACTAAGAACACTTTTTATAACGGTGAATTTGATCCCGCAGACTCATTTATTTTTCACAGTGATCATTATGTTATTTCCCTCTATCCCATTGTAGTGTCTAAGCTACTCATCGAACCCGAGATTTCCAACCCCGAGCGTGTATGTCGGACGAGTTCAGCGCAGCAGAGAAGGTTGTCGAAGAATTTCTCATCAACCTCATGAATGAAAGAGTAATGTTGATGTTTGCAGGTGTACAAGCTTCATCGACGAGAACAGGGCAAGCCTCTTCATCGACTTCTCACGGAGCTGGACCATCCCGGCCATTAGCGGAAAATAGAACCAAGCACAAAGATGACCTAGAAAATGTGAAGTTGATTCCGACCATATTTCCCAATTACATCATGCCTCTAGCTAGCGCGGTGAATCGTGATAGTGTGCCAAGAGACTTCGAGTACACCATAATTACTGTGTACCTCCCGAAGGGGATACGTGCAGTTTGAGCAGACTAGGACAAGATTGCAACATTGAAGTTCAGCGACTTCAACTTCGGAGATCACAAGATATAGGGTATGCTCACCCCATATAAGTACCTAACCAAGATGAAGGGGAAGAATTCAAAGATCATCCCTCAGCCATGGACAATGAACCTCACGCAGTCCACCCTATTGAATGTCATGAAGATCCCACACTTTGGTAGACACCAGGAAGTCAATGCATGTGTCAAGTTGTTACTCTCATGTTACCATGGTGGCTACTTATGGCTAGACCATCGTATTATAGTTGAACCAATGTTAATCCATGGGATCACAGGACTGAGTATGCAAGGACCCGGCCCACAAGATTTCTACCCAGGAAATGTTGCAGATCGCGCGCTGGCACAAAAGATCAAGGATACATATGGAATTGTTGAGAAGGGAACAAGAGGCTACAAGGTAGCTTCCATATAGAGTGGCGTAGTGTGCCTATCATGTCAACTAATAGATGGAAAGTTAGTAAGGAATAGCTGACCTACAGAGGTTGTCAGCTTTGTCGTTAACCTCGCAGGGAAGTGTGGGAAGGCCTACAGATGAACTGGGTGAAGTACCTAGTTAACCAATTGGAACTAGACTGTAGAGAAGCACAAGATCAGGGTTATGAATTTCACTTTAGCTAGCTCCTGATCCTCATCACCTTTGTTTCTTGGGAGATGCTGGAAGGTGCGACCTTCCCGGATATAGAGCCATTTGAACCGCTTGCTGCGAAGTTTTCTACCCTTTGGTATTCAAGTGATATGAACAAACAGAGCCAGTCGAATGATGTGTTTCATATGTATTACCTCCAGCTAAAGAGAGACATCAAAGATGAGCCTCACATGACTCTGAACACCCTACAGAGATTCTGACCTCTGATGAAGTTTAGCATAGATTGGCACTTCACCTACATTACAGCGTGAGAAGATGAACATAAAGAGCAGCTCCAATCATATTATAAGCTTATAGAAGAAGACCCTGAGGAGATCACTAAGGAATGGTCTGTTGACCTCCTTATCCATGCCAACTCTGCAAAGATATTTGACCTTGATAGCCCAGAGGACACTCATAAAGAACAGAATACACTCGGAACCAGTAGACGGAATAAGACTGAAGAGGTCCAAGATTTAAGCAGTGCCTTAGGAAAGACTGCTTCAGTGTCCCCTAACCGAGGGGGTGATGACAAAGTAGAATATGAATAGAAGCCAAGTGAAGTAACACCATCCAGAGACGAGGTTGATCCTCAGAAGAAGAGGAAGGTTACCACCCCCCAAACCTTCTTCCCGGAAGAAATCGAAAGCCACCATGACCAAGATGTAGATTGTCCTTACCTCAGATGATTTTGACTTCATCATAGCAGCCCTGAACGATGCTTCACTGGAAATAGCAGAGAAACAAGAAGCCAAGCAGGAGGAAATGTATGATTGAATTGAATTCGAACTCTGAGGGGTACAGCAGACCCTTTAGTACAGTCACACATTCTCCACTGCGCCCCTGCCATCGGGAGAACCAGAGTTGGGAGATGAGCCAGCCCAACTTCACCGACTAGCTGATATAGTCGAAGCTCGCCTTCGATGAGCACAAGAAGAAATAGAACAAGCCACCCAAGCCTTGAAGCAATTGCAAGGTGTACTTGTAGAATAACGCAATGCTGCAGAATAGGAAAATATTTCTCTCCAAGCGATGTTCGATGAAGAAAAAGCACAGATGCAATAAGGAAAAGAACATTTGCTTGCAAAGAAACTCAAAGTGAAAGCAACGGTCAGCAGAGCACTTCGCTCTGTGACAGTCTTAGAAATAAAGGTAGAGGATCGAGTCACCCAGTAAGTAGAAAAGTTCACAGAATCTATCCAGTAGCTATAGCAACGCATAACAGACTTAGAGCTTCACACAATGCCTGAGACCCCGTAGGATGTAAGGGACCAAAGAGAAGCAACTTCCTGAAGTGCAATTGAGAGACTAAAATCCCTTGCCATGGAATGCAAACAGCTGAGTAATCGCAATTCCCAGATGTATGAGAAAATCACTAAGAACCCAGAATTGCAGGCACTGGAGTCATAGCTCTAGGAAGTAAAGTAGTAAGCAGAGATAATACAGGCACAGTTTAATCCCTTATTAGTTATGGAAAGAATGAAGCAATCTCAAGAGAAACGCACTGCCCAGCAGCATAACTACACTATCTAGAGTAGAGTTATGGAAGTAACTTAGAGGCTCCAACCTATACAAGATAAGGCTTACCAATTGTTCAACAAAGTCGAAGGCAGAGGAGTAGAACTGGAGCAGGTTGTCACCACAGGTGAACAGTGCCTAGAGGGACCTATCAACGACGCAGTCATCCAAGATTTTACTGAACAAGAGGTTGTGGCACAGCAACAAGTCCAAACAGCTTAAGCCAAGCTCGATAATTTCGAATAAGAACTACCTAGACCAGAGTGACTCGGGACGAGTCACATGTGAATGTTGGGGGCATGTTGGCCCTTGACCAAGTTTTGTGAATTATTGGTCAAGTTTGACCTATTTTGGGACTTCGACAGGTTGTCAAAGGTGGAGCGCAAGACGAAGCAGAGATCATGAGATCTCGGCAACTTTTTAGGGATTTTTGGGTTTTGGTATTATGTAACGGGTATGGGAATGTCGGCCCATGGGTTTACCCATGCTTAGGCCCACTTTTGTAATGTATATATAGAAGACTAGGGAGACATGAAAATATGTGATAAGAAGTTGTAAGTAGTGCTAAGTGCTAGAGATCTCATCTGTGTGATCAAGGGATGGTAAGAGTGATGAGTGCTAAGTACTTGACTTTTTCATACTGTGTGAGACTTGCAGAGCTACGTGCAAGTAATTGTAAGAAGGCTTGGTGTTGTACCCTAGCTTGAAGAAGGAGGATCTAGCAGAGTACGCGTAGATCTCCTGTCTTCTGTGGAGTAGGATTTTGATGCTATGTTCCTGTAAGAAGCTTGACAAAGATAATAAAGAAGAAGAGTTGGTGGACGTAGCCCCAAGGTGGGGGTGAACCACATACATGTTGTGTTTCTATGCTTTACACCATGAGTTGATGTGTTTATGTCTTTACTTGCTAAATTCTTTGATATAGATAGATAGATATGTTTATGCTTTGTTTTAACGATGTATATGGATGTTAGATCGGACCTATGTGAATGTGATTAATGCTTGAATCTGCTAGATCTAGTCTATTTCTCTATGCTAAGTGCTTAGATACATCAGATCTGACTAAAGGATGCGATGCTTTGTTTTATCTGTGGAGTAGATAGTGGTTGAATACTGATTAATTGTCGGTCCTAAGTGCTCTGTTAAGTATTACAATGACATATATGTGTCCCAGCTAAGGTTGCAGACACCTGATTCTTGCAACCACCCCTGCCACTACCTCGGGTGAGACTTCATCTGCTTCGCAGGTGTTGTTGAAAGGGCCGGTAGTTAGGGTTTTGTTGGTGTGTTGTTGTAGCATTGAACCCTGGGTCTGCCCCTGTGCCAACAAAAATATACCTAGGGAAGCTACACATAGGCTTATGATTATGCATATGGTTAAGTACATCATGGATAAAACCAAAATATGTGTGGATACATAATTTGGATGCATGATAAAGATGCATGTTTATATTCCTTATGGAATATTTGGTAAATAGTTGAAGTTAACTCAAGGTTGAGACCAACACAGATAGTGAAGGATATGCAATAAGGAAGTTGCATGTTGAAGGAGTTCCCTGTGGAGAAACTATGTGAAGACAGTGTCGGGGGCAAAGAGTCACAGCCTTAATGACTACTGAGAATTGAGAAGTGGGATGCAAGCCTATATATATATATATATATATATATATAAGAATCTTGGATTTCATTTTAAAACATCACACATGAATGGAAGACTAACAAATGAATGTTGACCATTCTGATGATTGAATGGTAATGTGCAGAATGCACAGGTTCATGATTCATTATGAACAAAAAAATTGTTGTTAAAGCATGTTGATGTATCCCAAAAGGTTAGGGTGAAGCCTAACCAAGGCTTCTCAAGGAATGGAGCAGTTGTGGGAACAAGTATAGCTGGAAAAGGGAGAATAAGTAAGTAAGTTTTAATGAATAGTCTTGGTTGAAGACATATTAAGCAAAGGGAGTGAGGCCTTTGAAAATAACCCAGTTGGACCGAAAGTCCCAGATTGTGTAGAAGGAATCAGAGAAAGGGAAGAACCCTTAACTCTTTTCTTGTTGTGTATTATGTTTTTTCTTCGGGATGGGAAAGTTGGTACATTGATGAAAGTAAATGTTTTGACACCAAAGTGAGGATTGTACTATTGTAGAAACAGTTGAGAGATGTATGTATTGCATTCATGAAAACATTAAAGATAATGTGATGAAGTGCATAAAGATATGCTAGGACATATCAGAAAACTATTTTATTGGTTTAAAAGCTATGATACTTGCACTTTTATTTTAATATGACGACTAACATAATTATGATGCATGTCATGTGTAGAGAGAAATTGGAACTGTTGAGAGAGACAGTTGCCAATCATGGACAACCTCAAACAAAGGATGACTATGAGCAGGTTGTTGTGGAAAGATTGTTGAAGGAACTTTAGAGGTACTTAGGAAGCACCATTGATAAGGTAATATCTGAGAGGATGCCGACAGCCAGAAAATTTATAAAAAAAAAAAGTTTTCATGTCTATGTGGCATAAGGTATGAAGGGATTGTGTAAGAATCCCTTCTAAAATGTTTTATTGTCTTAATGTTATGCACGAAATTTTGAAAGGAAGTTGTATTCCATGGATACCCAAATAGCGTATGATTCAGTAAGGAGAACCTGAATGATAGAGGTGTGAACCTATGGCAGTAAAGACTGATTGTATGATCCAGGAGCAACTGAACCAAATGATCTCTTTTGACTAAAAAAGTCAAAAACCTTTACTAAGGGAGGTGGTTCCCTTATTGTTCATTTTGTTATGTAATAAATCTCTCGAATACCTCTAGAAGGCATCGAGAAGCTTGGTGGTTAGGAAGTTTTGTTTGTTTTCAATTATAGATGATCAGAGAAATTGTAGAAATCCCTTCGATCAGCTACAGAACGAGATCGTGAAGATTGCAGAGGAAAACCTTGATCGAATCAGGTTAGTCAAGAACCTGATAGAGGAGATGAATGTGAGTCTTTCATCAGAGCGAAAACCGATCTCAGTCGTCAGATCAACTTAAAGACCCACTGGAGTTAATGAATCAAACACCAGTCGTTCAATTAGATCAATGGTCAAGAGTCATTGCGAATCACAAAGGTGAAACTAACGAACGTGCTAGTTCACAGTATGCAATCAACCAACACCATTGATCTCGTTGTGGTGGATAATCAATAACCACGATTAAAAAGAGTCGGGAGAGCAATTTTCAGATTGTGGAGATTGAACTCTTTGATAAAGAGTGAGAACATTGGGGTTCTAGAATCACTGTGAGTCGTCGATATGTGAACGATCGATGGGTGAACCTGTAAGGAACCCACATGTTAATATTGCGTAAACTTGTACTGTGATCAGGTTATGTGGGTGATTTGCGAGTCCAATTTTGGAATTATATCGGCATTTAAGAAGGATCTGGTAGGGTTTAACTTCAGCCTTGCATAATTGTAACCCTTGAAAAAATTCATGAACTAATATGTTTGCATTGACCAATCAAGAAATGAATAGAAACAAAGGTTCTCATAGTTAGCACATTGCATGGAATTGCTTCGAGGAAATGCATGTTTGCATAAAGGGAAGACAATGCATTTTTCATCAGAGAAGGAGGACTTCCAATATTTTACTTACATTATATAGGTGTTAAAGAAAAGTAGATTTGGGTTGCCATGAGTGTTGGCACTTTGGTTACTAACGAAGGAATAATGATCGGGTGCATTCAGGAGAAAATTATAGTCTCATATTTGTTAATCTGGGATCATGATCATCCTATATCTAGAAGCATAGTCATCTTAAAACAATGAATGAGAACGAATAAGCCATATGGTGAAGAGCTTGGCTAAGCTACAACACACCATGGAAAAATACTTGTCATAAAGTGTGGAAAACTTGAAATCAACACACAGGTGCATGGTATGTGAATGTGGCCATGAATTTTGGCACCTTGGATTAAGTTCACTTAATGGTGAATTACATTTTGAAAAAGTTTGGTATGATGAAATGATGCATAGGTAAGGAATGAGGTTTCCTGTCATGTTTATATAGATGTGATGCAACTGTTAGAATGCACAAGTTAAGAAATATTTGGGATGCCATTTTAAATGTGTTGTGAGAATATATATATATATATATATATATATATATATATATATATATATATATATATATATATATATATATATA